>ML105470.1:11367-24173 GCA_003697995.1 Taxidea taxus jeffersonii | reverse complement strand
AAAATAATGTTTTTGCTTGAGAAATTCTAATCTAAGATCTTACGTTGCATTCTTTGGTTGTCTTTAGCCTCATTTAGCCTAGCATGGCTCCACGGTCTTTACTTCTGTGGTCTTGATGCTTTTGAAGATTACATACGGGTTATTTTGTAGAATGTCCCTCCCTCAATTCAGGCTGTCTGATGTTTTTCTTCACTGTTAGATTCAGGTGGTACGTTTTTGGCGGGATCGCAGAAGAGGTCCTGTGTCCTAATGTCCTCTGGGGGGTGTTCAATTTCTATTTATCCCATTACTAGCGATGTCAGCTTTGAGCACTTGATTCAAGTGGAGACTGCTAGTTTTCTACACTGTAAGGGTACTCTTTCCCCCTTTTGTTACTATTATTTTGTAAAATTGTCTTTTAAAAGGTTTAGACCTACCTTTTTACCTATTCTTTTGGGTCAGGTTTCATTGTAGCCTGGTGAGATCAGAGGTTGGTAGAGGGAAGGAAGGACATTTTGAAATCTGGGGCATTTGGGAAGTGAAGGCAGATCAAGATGGTATGGCATGATGGAAGAGGGCTGAAGACCTTGAAACTGGTAGAAATAACAGCAGGGTGTGGGAGAGAAGTTTGTATCGGGGAAGGATGTAGGAACAATGCCAAAGGTACGCTTGCCCATTTCCAGTACTTGATTACGGTGAAGTCTGTGCCTGGAAGAAGTGATAAAAACTTAACTTCCTTCCCCCACCTTCCATTCCAAGGACCTAGATTTAAGGTTGGGTTAGCTGGTACTGACTAGTACTGTTTAACTGAGTTCACAGACTTTGGAGGATATCTTCAAATTTATAGCATCCACTCTTTATAGCATTATTCTCTGGAACAAAGCACTCTGAGTACTCCGAAGCTACCAATGAACTAAAAGGGTGCAGACCACTTATAAGCCAGGGGACGACCTACAAAGGGTTGCTGTTACTTAAAAATTTAAAGTGTAGTTAAGTTTGAAAAAAATAAAAAGTTGGAAACACTAGATCTAAGACTAGTGTGTAATTGAAATGAGGTTGTTTTAGACAATTTTGGCAAGTGATTAATCCTTAATAAAGAATAATTGTTTTATCTATTTTAGGGAAAAATTAATTTAACAAACCTATTATTATGTGAAATTTAGGTAATGAACATGGGCAGTACATAATTTCCGTAACATTTATAGCATCGACCACATAAAAGGCTGAATTAGTATCATCAGATACAAAGAATGTTCATTTCAGAATCAGAGCTGTTCAGAAAGCACTGCTCATGGTTCCTATAATTAAGTCAACATTTCAGGGCTACTTGAGTTGCCTGGCTTCGTCATTTTACTAGATGTGTCTTCCAGGTGCTTATATGCATGGTTTTGGAGAAGTATCACTGTGTGTGTGTGTGTGTGTGTGTGTGTGTGTACTTCCCAATATTGGGTAGATTTTTTTCTTGGTTGAAAATGTTCTCTCATTCACTGATGTTTGATTTTGTACCAAAAGTAAAGAAACTTCGAGTTATATTAAGTAGTAAAACTGACGCTTGCCACCCAGCAGTAGGTAGAACTCTGCACACAGCATTAGCCCTGACCCAGCAGCTGCCTGTAGAATTAGCTGGCCGGATTTCTGTAGGTACGTTGTCTGTCCACCCCATTTCCTGGAGCCAGTGGAGTTTTGGTCCAGTGGTGAACAGATACCAAAAAAATGAAGAAAGTCACTGTAGATTATTCTTTGGACTTATTTTTTGATGAAAAGAAAGAAAGTAGATTGCAACAGGTCAAAGAAAGATGATGTTTGGATGGGGTGGGCATGTTCATAGGTTAGAGGGAAGGAGTCAAAATACAGAGGGGAATTTTGAAGATTCAAGAGATATTTAATCATTGACGTGACCAAATCTTAAAGACAGATAACAATAAAAATGGGACACAAGACTACGCACTTGACAGGGAGGCTGTATATGTCTTCCTTTGGGGGGGGGGGTGTTCCAGATAAAGTGTCTGCTGCACGTGTAGAGTTGGGAAGTTGACGTTCAGTTCAGTTGTTCCCATGTTTTCTAGGAAGTGAGCTTATTAGAGGATGAGAGAGATGGAGTTTGGGGAGAGGGGTTTGAATAAGGGCAAAGAAGATGTGCTGCGATTGTTTTGGGTAAATGATCATCTATCAGTTTGACTTGATAGATGGTCCAGTCAACTGGAGATGAATTACGAAATTTCCCGGAGTTCCCACATGAATTACAGTTGGTGCATTTGGCTTAGTTTCATGATTCATGATTTAATATTGCCATACTCAGAGCCGTTCCACAGAAAATGGGTCTCACAGAAGGCCTAGGGTGAAGATGGATCAAAGGCGTACAGTGAGGGCCCCTGGGTGGCTCAGTCAGTCAAACATCCGAGGGGCCCGGGGTCCTGGGAGGGAGCCCCATGTCGGGCTCCCTGCTTAGGAGGGAGCCTGCTTCCTCCTCTCCCTCCTCTCCTCCCTGCCCTGCTCATGTTCTCTCTCTCTCTCGTAAATAAATAAATAAAATCTTTTTAAAAATGTGTGCAGTGAAATAAAAAGTAGACGAGAAAAATACAGACCGAAGAGTCCATAGAGAATGAGAAAGTGAGCGAGTGTGGAGGGGAACTCGCAGGCTGGGAAAACGGGGAGATTGAAGGCCTGGAAATGGTGGGAGAGGAGGGAGGAGGCTCAGTAGGAACGGGGAAGTTGGGATATTAGCCTAAAGTACTAATGGTGGAGCGGCTGATTGGTACAGTGGTGTTTGCGCGCCTGCCGAGTGCCGGTATGGAGCCTTTGTAGTTGGGAGACCCGAGAACCAAACCTGTGGTGTTCGGGGAGTCGCCACTAGATGTCGCTCTGACTCGCGCGCGAGGCCGCCGCCCCACACTCTGCAAAATGCAAGGCCCTGAAATTCAGACGGATGGAAGCAGGCACCCTTCGGTGTCTGCAGATTGATTCTTTATTATCTGGTTGTCCTGTTTGTAAAATTACCTCTTGAGAGAATACCGCCCTTGAACAAAAGCAAAGCCTGAAAAGTTTATGTGATTAATACTGCTTTGTATATTTGACTTATTTTTACTAAACTTAAGAAAGATCGTATTTATTTATTCTAGAAGAGAGAGTGAGAGAGAGCACGAGCAGGGAGGACAGGGACTTGAGCCAAAGGCAGATGCTTAACCAGCTGAGCCACCAGGCACCCTTATTTTTACTCAGTTAATCACATTAAATCATAGTATTCCTCCAGTGAACTTTAATTTTCTGAAATTCTACATCAAAGTTTGTGAAATTGTTTTCTTTCCTTCTTATACTGTTTTAGTTTTTGTCTGCTAGATTGGCTTGGCTTTTTATAGGGACTAATGAATTTTTATAAGCATCAAAGCAGCCACTTATTTCTAAGTTGTCGGGATTGTGCCACGATTGTGCCTATCCACACCATAGTGATGATAAGTGTAAAGTTTTACTTTATGTGAACTTTCTGTTCTCAACTGTAAGGAAGAACATGGAATCTCCCCAGCTCTTTTTAAAAAATAATTTTTTTTTATCCCATTCTTGTTTCCGATCTCAACCAGATAGGATCACCAAGTATAGTTTTTCTTCTTTATCTTCGTGCTCAGATAAAGGAGCTATGTTTAGGGAGCTTGTCCAACTTCCTGCCTGCCCACAAGCTTTTCCAAGTTGGTTCCTTTAAAACCTCTGAACTATTTTGGACAGCTGTGCGATATAATCGGGAAGCCTGCGAAAACAGACTAACAACCATGTTGACTTCCTCAAAAACACAGATTAACAGTACCCTGGCACATTATATATTTTATAGGATCTGTGTATGTTCTCTCTTTTTAAATATGTGCATGTTAGGAGTAGGGTTAGGGTTTATGTTCATTTTTCCTTCATCTGACTGAGGAGAGATTCTGCTAGGACTGTTGGGTCTCTATAAAACAGTTTGAAGATCGTTATGGTAGAAAAAGGATAGTGTCACTTTTTCTTTCTTGTGATATGTCCGACCATATATTCCTGTGCTTTAGGCATACCCCATTTTCCTGGTGACCCTGACTTAGCTTGTGATTCCTTATGACCTGAAGTCATTTTGGGAGAAGCTTGTACACTGTCTTAAGTAAACTGTCTTAAATTACTTATCCCATTTTGAACTTTATTGTGTCGATGGGACACAGTTTATATTTTAAGATGGTTTTCTGTAGCACCTCCTATGTAATAGTCACCCTTTCATTTGGAAAGGTACCTGTTTGTTACCATCGTATAATCAGCAAATTCTAATCGGGAAAGCCCTTTGCATCAAATGGCACAAATTTGGTAAACTACAAAGAAGAAAACAAATACAAAATCTGGAATAACTAGAAATAGGCAGAAGATGCCATTGCAACTTGCTTTGAGAACTGTACCTATGGCTGGGGGAAAAAAACCGTACTCTCTCATTGTTTTTTAGGACCACATGCTGTTAGGTGGTATCTTGGTCCATGCATTGATGATGCCTCCCTTTAACCTTTTCATGTCTCTTGCAAAATAATAAAAAAAAAAATTATTTTTATTTATTTATTTTTTGCTTTTTTGGTCAAATGATCATGAAAATGTTGCATTTACTGAGATGTAATGGACGGAATGCTCGCGAGAGAGGAGGCCCTGAGGACTTCCCAGCAGCACCATCAGAATTCTGCTTCCTCAAAATTATGTTGAGCCAGTCATTATGAATTACTGCCTCTGGGATTAAAAAAAAAAGCATGGAAGCAGGATGCAAAATGCTCCATAAATGAAATTCCCCTGGAAGTTATTCTGTAATTACTTTTTTATTCTTAAATTCACTTTGCCATATAACTTTCAAAATGAAACTTCTGGCATTTTTGTTGGCACATGGAAAGATGAATGTTCCTTGAATTGTTTTGTTTTGTTTTGTTTGGAGCTTCACAGTGAAAATATTACATACTCTTCTTCAGGAATATGTTTTGTTGCGCTAGGAACAGTACGTTTAGACAATAGCTCTCTATACTCTCTATCTCTAATCCCCCAAGGTCTTAACCTCCATTAGGGACAACTGTAGATTTTTGTTTGCTTGGAATAGCTTCCTGGGCATGTGAAAACTCTTTTGACATCATTATTTAGGGGCGCCTATCCTCCCAGTGGAGCCACAGCCTAATACAAAACCTTTGCAGCTGGTGAGCTCCCAAAGCCCCTTTTGGTGATTGTTTATAAGCTCAGCATGGCAGCCTTCAGTTGTTTCTTTTCCTCTCTTGCCCCCGCCCCCAGCTCTCCTCTCAACGCCTGCCACCCCCTGCCCCCCCCCCCGCCTTACCCCCATGTTCTTTAAGACAATAAGCCTTCTCCAGAGGTAAAATGCAGGGTAAAAATATCGGATGCCTTCTTTATTCCCTATTTTTCCCGATTCTTTTCCATAAGTGTATTAATACAGTTGTTACTGCAGACTTTCAAGGGAAAGGTCTTGCTACTTCGCTCTCTCCTCTCCTCTATCCCTGTCTCTGTATCTCTGTCTCTGTGTCTTCTTTGATACCTCACTGCCTTTAATAAACTCATTTCTGTGATAAATTAAAAAAAAGCACCAACAGCAGTAAATATTCAGAGGTAATGGACAGCTCTTCTCTGTAGAGTGTTAATTTGAGACAGACCTGGGATCAGATGTTCAAACTGCATTTCTGATTATGGCCTAGTTACCAAACTTTCAGGTTTCTTTATCTCTCCCTATGTTCTCTAAAATGATGGGGTACAAATAACCCAAGCAAGTGGCAATTAATGACTTATTAACTCAATGACATACCGTTAGCAAGAAACTCTCTAAAGTTTTTTTTTGTTTTAACTTCAGCTGTCTTTATCAAATACAGACTTGTATTGGTGTTATCTAGAGGAAAAATATTACTTAGGACAAACCAGGTTTATTTCATTGGAGTGTAAAGATGCAATGGGTTTTAGCTGAATAATTAAATAGGATATGATTTCTATATGATGAAAATTTAAAACACAGCCCTCACTGAGTTGATCTGAGAAGACACGGGACTCACAGGCCAAGTTAGGGATAGGTGATAGATGACTACAAAATACACAGAGAAACATGTTTGACTAGAAGTACTACGTGTATTTTTTAATTTAGTGAATAAAGTGTCCAACTAGGACTAACTGGAAATAGAAACAAAGCAGAGCAAAAAAAAATCATCCAGTGAACCTGGGATATCTTTTCTTTGATTCCATGTTGGGAATTTGTGTTTCTGCACTGTGTTGATTGTATTAAAGTTATGTTCTACACCAGAGACTGTGGACTCTGAGAAACAAATGGAGGGTTTTAGAGGGTTGGGGGTGGGGGGTTGGGTGAACCTGGGGGTGGGTATTAAGGAGGGCATGGATTGCATGGAGCCCTGGGTGTGGTGCATAAACAATGAATCTTGGAACACTGAAAAAATAAAATCTAGAAAAAAAGTTACGTTCTAGAATCAGTGTAGATTTTGCTAAATTTTTTTTTGAGGGTCTACCTAACATATTTTTTATTGAGCTGTTTAATTGACCTATAACATTAATTTCAAGTGTACATCATACTAATTTGATATTTGTATATATTGTGAAATGATCACCATGTAAAGTGTGAAGCATTGTGTCTTAAAAACTGTCTTCATGAAGAATACTACCGGAGATGCCCAGTTTATATAGTTCTTATATATCCTGGGTTCACTCAGTCTAACTTCAAAGGCATACTATAGGAAAACCCTTTGTGTAATGACATTTTTGTTCCTAGTACCAGTGATTAAATGGGCGGGAGAATAGTCCAGAGGTAAGAATAATAAACTCTTATTCAGGAGAGCTGAGTACTAATATAATCTATTACCACTTACTTTTGTGACCTTTGGTAAGTCACTTTACCTGTTCTTGTAAAATCAGATAATGATCTCTAAATCCCTAAAATCCTAAAATCTAAATGATCTCTGAAATCCCTACATGTTTTAGCCATGTCTTTCATGTCGTATTTTATTTTTTTATGTACATATACCCCATACTTTTATTTATTTAAAAAAGTTTTTTAAGATTTTATTTATTTGACAGAGAGTAAGAGAGCACAGGCATAGGGGGAGTGGCAGAGGCAGAGGGAGAGGGAGAAGCAGAAGCAGGCTCCTTGCTGAGCAGGGAACCTGATGTGGGACTTGATCCCAGGACCCTAGGATCATGACCTGAGCTGAAGGCAGTCACTTAACCAGCCCAGCCATCCAGACGTCCCACATACTTTTAGTTTAAAACTGAGATCTTCAATAAATTTGTTACAAAAACTTAATAAATCTCCTGCATTACTTGTACAAGAAACATCTTTTTGAGAAGCTAAAAAATATTTTGGGGGTGCCTAGGTGGCTCACTTGATTAAGTGACCAACTCTTGATTTTGGCTCAGGTCATGATCTCAGGGTCTTGAGGTCAAGCACCACATCGGGCTCCCTGCTGGGTGTGGAGCTGCTTAAAATTCTCTCCCACTCCCTTGACCCTTCCTCCCCCCTGCCCCCCGCCATTTATGTGCACATGTGCACATGTGCACTCACTCTCTCAAAAAAAAAACTTTTAATGAGTAAGGACTTTAATGAGTAATAATTATCACAAGTGTGATTCCTACATGGTGACTAGAAGAGCCATTTAGGGGAGCCTGGGTGGCTCAGTGGGTTCAAGCCTCTGCCTTTGGCTCAGTTCATGATCCCGGGGTCCTGGGATCGAGCCCTGCATTGGGCTCTCTGCTCAGCGGGGAGCCTGCTTCCTCCTCTCTCTCTGCGTGCTTCTCTGCCTACTTGTGATCTCTGTCTGTCAAATAAATGAATAAATAAAATCTTAAAAAAAGAAAGAGCCATTTCAAAAATTACCATTGACCATAGTAAAAATATTGGAATAGATGATATTGCAAAATAAAACAAAATGAAGATTCTGTTTCTGTTACCAGTAATAATTTTTAAGGTAAACTTAAAGTATGAGATTTATACAGAAAAGTAAAAAGTCATAAGAATATCCTTCTGTGAATTTCCATCAAGTGAACATGCCAGGAGCTCCTGGGTGGCTCAGTGGGGTAAAGCCTCTGCCTTCGGCTCAGGTCATGGTCTCAGGGTCCTGGGATTGAGCCCCACATCAAGCTCTCTGCTCAGCAGGGAACCTGTTTCCCTCTCTCTCTCTCTCTCTGCCTACCTCCCCGCCTAGTTGGGACCTCTGTCAAATAAGTAAGTAAAATCTTAAAAAAAAAAAAAAAAGAAGTGAACATGCCATGTAGCTTAACATTCATGTAAAGAAACAGAACATTACTACTAACTTCTAAACCGTTCCCTCCTACCTCTCCAAGTCACTGACCTCCACCAAGCTGACAGAGTGGCTTTTACATCATGGATGAGTTTTGCCTGCTTTTGAATGTGGAATCCATAGGAATTTTTTTTTCAATGCCATATTCATGAGATTCATCCAAGTGTTGCATGTAACTGTAGTTCACTCCTGACTGTTGTTACATAATGTTTTGATTGTGTGACTGTGCCACAATTTATTTATCTGTTCTGTTGAATATTTGAGTTGTTTGTACTGTTATTTTTTCAAGGATCTTATTTATTTATTTGACAGAGAGCTAGGGAGAGAGCAAGCAAGCACAGCAGGGGAGCGGGAGGCAGGGAGAGGGAGAAGCAGGCCCCCCCCCCCGCAGAGCAGGGAGTCCGATGTGGGGCTTGATACCAGGACCCCAGGATCATGACCTGAGCCGAAAGCAGGCTCCCAACTGACTGAGCCACCCACGTGCCCCCCAGTTGTTTGTACTTTTTGGCCACATGTTTTCTGGTGTGTTACATGTGTATTTTGGTTGGGTATATACCAACAGATAGGACTCCAGCATCACAGAATATGCGTACGTTCCACTTGTTTTGTAGATACTGCTAAACACTTTACTGAAAAATTTTTTTTCCGTTGAAGTATAGTTGACCTTGAAATGTTGGTTCTTTGTATTCCCGGTAGCAGTTGTGTTGGTTCTGTTTTTTCGTCAGCACTTGAGATTGTCTTTCTTACTTTAGTCGTTGTGGTGATTTGGTATGGTGGTTTCAGTTTTTATTTCCCTGATGACTGCTGAAGTTGAGCACTTTTTAAAAATGTGCTTGCTATTCATTTGCAGCCCTAAAATAATTTTAGGGCTGCATCTAAAAGTAATTAGACTTCCTTATCTTAGGTAAGGGACATGGTAAATAAGATGTTCTCTAAAACATTTGGTGTGATCATTTGCTCTAACACTGTTTATTTGATAAATTGTGAGATTCTTTGAAAATCTTTTCTAACTTAATGAAACTGCTTTCTGTATTTCAAACCATAAAATTAATTTTAAATGCTTATCTTTTAAACATTCTTAGGACTGTTAATATCATTTTAAAAAGAAAACTATCAAAATGAAGTAGTTGGAAGAACTAGCATACGTGTTTTTCTGGCACCAGAATAAAAACGCTGGACATTGTAGAGGTTGTAACTTAAAGTTGATCTGACTTTAGCTTTATTGAAGGTCATTTACACCCTTACTTTTTAACCTGGGATCTTAGGTTTCCTTGAGCAGTATTTTAGCGCTGTTTCACAGGTAGAGACTCACTTTTTCCTGTGTTCCTACATTTTCCACCTTTCCAGGCAGTTATGTTGGGTCCAAGTGACTAGTTTCTGGCCAGTGGCCTGTGAGCGAAAATACTATGTGTCACTTTGGACTGAAGCAATGTACTTCCTCCCTTGATCTTTTCTCTTGCCATGGTGACCTTGGAGGCCGTGCACTCCCACATTCCTGCATTAGGCGGCCAGCAGTTGTCTTGATCGCTGATGCAGTTTTGTCTCCATGAACAGTGAATTTCCTTTTTAATTTTTTAATGTTCACGTTAGGAAGGTGACAACTGTCCTAGGAGACATATGTCACAGAATATATTGAAGGATTATGAAAAAAGTATTGTAGTCTCTAAGTATTTACTGAATATTGTAAATATAAAGAACTCAAGGCCTAATTTAGATGAAAAAGAAGGTCCTTCCGTCTTCAGCTGTCATTTTATTTTTTTGCACCAAAGCACTTGTTTTGAAAAGCTCTCATTTGTTTATTTCTTACTCTTGGTTTTGTTTTAGAAAGAATTCCCAGCAACCAAATATAAACCTGAGTTAGTACTGAGGTCTGAAGTATGTTCTGCATCATCATGTGTCTGTGAACCTTCTTGCATTAAACTATTTAAGCAACATCAGTAGAAAACTTGGAAATGTGAGATGCATAGCACCAGGGAAGTGATAGGACAAAATTGAAATGGTTAAAAAACATGTGATTAAAAATATGCAACACTATGATAGACCTATTTAAATATTTTGTGAAGGATTATTGTTGGACTGTGTTCTAGAAACTTGGAAAAGGAATTCCTTCATTCCCTCTGTCTAACCTGCTTGTAGTTATTATCAAGATTAGCAGTCTTGGGTATACATTTTCACAGGTATGTATGATAGAATTGTCTCTGACTGAAGGGTTTTAGTTAAACAACATCAGTATGGGATAAAAAGGTAAATGCTCTTTAATAAATTATTAGAATAGTTTTGACTGGCGTCCCTGGAAATAGGTGATCTGAGGTCAGTTTTTATGTAATATTGATTTGTTTCAGGAGTAGGAGAAACATTCAAGAAAACAAAAAGGAATAGTGTCCAAAGACTATTTTGTTGTAGGAAAAATACAGGTACTGCACATATTTTCCTAAAACAAAGGGCATGACATGAAGCCTTAACACTACACATCTTTTTATTTTTAGTACAAAAAAACTGTTTACTTAGAAGCATTCAGAATGTCAGTGCAACAGTGGCAACTCGTGCGTGTGTGCGCGCATGTGTGCGCTTTACAGAGGGGTTTTCAGTTACCAGGATGACAGTGACTTCATACAAGCTGCGTCAGAGGCAGCTGAAGATGAGAAAACTCTGGTCCCCGGAAGCGAGGAGGCGCGGGAGCCTGCTGTCAGCGAGGGCCGGGGAGGCAGCGGCTGCGGGAAACGCCATCAGGCCGGGCCCGTCTGAAGACGCAGCGGGTAGCGTGTGCACTTGGCAGAGCAAGGGGCCGTGCAGTTTAAAAACTCACCTTACACGGCCTTGCATTATTGCAAGTTTTTTCTTCAAAAGAAGCGAGCTGGCCACAGGGGCTTCAGATGAGGTGACTCATCGTCATCTTCTTCGTCTCCGTCCTCACCTCCCTTTGATTTTGCTTCTTCAGCCCTGGTGGTGACTCCGTTTTTGCCTCATGAAGGCATGCAGCAGCATCTTCCTCGTCGTTTTCCTTCAGCTTGGCAACCGTCTGCTCGTGAGGCCACTCGCTAGTCATCTCTCCTTTGCAGTGTCACCGTCACGTAGGCCGGGATGTTCTCCTTGGACTTGGGGCCACACCCAGGATGAAGGAGGCTCCTGGGTGCGCTGGGATCCTTCAGCTTCTTTGGTTTTCTCTTTAGGATGGAGATCAGTCTTCCTTTGTCTTTGGTGATGGGCCTCGTCAGCCTTCGGCTTGTCGTGAGGTTGTTCTCTCTCTGGCAGACATGGGGTCGCACCTCTCTGGACGCTTCTGGGTACTTCTTCCTCTGCCCCTCCAGCATGTTTGCACAGAGAATGCACATGGTGACCTTTTGCCTCTTGCTTTTGAGGCTCTTGGCCTGGGTTTCATTATTTTCCCCAGCAAGGCTCAGCGTCGCCTGGCACCCAGCACGGTCTCTGCAGAGCCCCGGGTCGGGCAGTGGCCGTGAGGGCCGGAGCCGCGTGCAGCCTGCAACTTGGTCAGTCTTCCGAGACCTAGGCTGGGGTTTAAAGTGCCAGCCTTCTTCACTGGAAATAGAACCACACACAGTTTGTGTGTGTGATGAAGTTATCGCTGATGGGATACGATTCTTAGATGTAGGGCCAACGTTTCCTCCAGAAGACACATTTCCAAGTACTTCACAGCTTAAACAGGTACTGGACTGAGACCCCTCTCCTAGCACTTTAGGACCCTGGAACTTAAAAACTATGTCTAGAAAGCATATCAAGATGCAGGGCTGGGTTTCTGGAGGCCACAGTATAAAGAACCACTAATTATCTGGCCTTGTATCCGATATTTGAAATAGAGATGGAGGCCAAAGCAGATCACTGGTAGAGATTAAGTTGGAGGCCTTAGTGTGAGAGTCGAAGGACTTGTTGGTTGGATTGCAGAACGAAGCCAACTTTTCCAGGTGCATTTCAGACAATATAAGCAAGATGGTGCCATAGAGCGCTGGTCTGTCTTTGCATAGGGCCAGATACTAAACTCTGCAGGGCCTGCGCTTTCCTTCACAACTGTAGCTACTCAACTCTGTGACTGTGGTCCAAGAAAGCAGCCCTAGACAATCTGTAAAGTAAGGGGTGGGGCTGTGTTCCAATAAAACTTTATTGAGAGAAACAGGCTGCAGGCCTCATGTAGTTTGCTGGCCCCTCCCATGTAGAAGCAAAGGCAGATTTGCATTTTCTAGAGACTAGCTTCAAAAGGAAGACAAGGGACTGAGTGCTGCATCTCTCCCCACATCTCTCCACCCGAAAAATGACTCCAGGTCACCTGACTAGCATGACTAAAGGGAGAGAAAGAAACCTGGGATTATGCTCACGAATCGCTTTTTAGGAAGTGGAGGGGGGGGGTTCCTCTGACCTTTACTGCCCTTCCAGTAGACACACGAGAACCTGTTGGGCACAAAGTGTTATTTCGTACTGAAGGTTCCAGCTTGGAGAGCCTTGGTGTTTCAGGTCATTTTGGCATCGGTTCTCAGGGTTGGTCTGTTTCTGGTTAGTGAGAGTGAAGCCGTGTCAGTGAGCCCCCAGGTGGACGCT
>ML105469.1:12488-28474 GCA_003697995.1 Taxidea taxus jeffersonii | reverse complement strand
TCTCCGGGAACCAGCTCCTGATGTTCACAAAGTGGCTGCTGAGTGCCGGATTTGCACTTTAACCCCGGGTCCGAGAGGGTGCTGGCCACAGGCTTACTGCCTCGCCTTCTCAGAACAGAACAGCAGAGGCCAGGGAGAGAAGAGGAGGCCTCCTCCAGCCAGGGACGGGGGTTCCTCACTGCCCAGGACACGGGGACCTTAGCCCCACTGGGCTAGGCTGGCTCTTTGGCCAACCCCTCCCGCTTGCCCCAGCTCCTCACTTTGGCTGCAGAGATTCAGAGTTGGATCTGGGCTGTCCTGTGGGGCTGGCAACTGCAGAGATCTCTTCTCCTTTAACTACAAGAGGGGCCCCTGAACACCCCTCACGCACACCTTGTGTTCTGGGACACCAGGTCCTGCTGGGGGTGTCCTTCCCCTCGCCCGCTGGCCCCTCTTCCACTAGGGGTCGCCACCGCCTGTGCGGCCGCACTGCTCAGCCTGGGTGCGGCCGCTCCGGGAGGCCAGGGGAGGCCCTGGAGGCCTGGCCCTGCTCCCGGGGCGGGCTGCGGAGCCGGCCAGGCCCCTGCAGCACTGCTGCCTTCAGAGTCAGGAGCCCCTGCTCTTTTGAAGGCCACCCACATCCGTTCCTGGGGGGAGGCTAGGGCCAAGGTGAAGCCCGGCCTCTTCTTTGTGGCCTCCTGCCCTCGGCACCTCTGCAGCGGCCTCACTCCTTCCCGACTGTTCTAAAACGGCTCTGAGGGGCCTTAGGACCTAAAGAAGTGTGGGCACAAATCGCTGGACCTTCCCCGCAAAGCCTGGGGTGGGATTCTCCGTCCCCCCCACCCCCCACCCCCGAATTGGGGCCTGCCGCTGCGCACATCCGCAAGGGGCGGGCCCGGCTGTCCTCCCCGCTTCAGTGTCGCAGGAGCCCCTGGTTACTGCCGCCAGGCTCCCAAGAGGGTGGGCTCGAGCACTGGTCACAGCGGACTGCCCACAGAATGCAAACGTGCCCCATGGCCCCGGCACCCCACCCCCCACAATGGGAGCCCCGAAGACTTAGAGGAGCCGCAGGCCGAAGGTGCATGAAACATGTTTCCTGCTCCTAAGGAGCCCCGCCCCCATCCCTGTAGGGAACCGACCCGAATCCCACATCACAGGGTCCCAGGCAGCTTGTCCTCTGGCAGGCAGGGCGGTGGGTACAACTAGGAGGTCGCAAGCCCGGCCAGAGTGGACGGCTACGGGACTCCTCCCGGGTTCACGCGGAAAATCAGGGAGGTGCACACGGGCCCAGCCCGGGGTCCCCTCTTCGTGCCACAAACAGTCCCGTGACAACAGAACAGAGGTTATACTTTTATTTAACGTTTAGCGGATTGAGAGTTCAAGGTCAATATAAGCCTTCCAATGGAAGCACTTTATTTGGTTTAATTCCATCTCCAGAGACAACTGGGCAAGTCCAGAACCTTCACAACGGCAGGGGCCGTCACAACACTGGAACGCCTCCAAAGTTTAGAATTAGTGCCACACGTACAAATAAACCAAAACGTCTGAAGGTGCTCAACATCAGGTTAAAACAGAATTTTGGATCACTCTTTTAAAGAAGTGTTTTGACGGCACAAGCGCAGGGAGGCAGAGGCATGTATGAAACTAAGATTTCTGGAAAAATACTTAGCATCCATGTCACTTTTCCACGTTCAGTGAACTCTCTCCTGTAATTACAGATGTCACCAGGACGCCTACGCGGGGGGCCCTGGGCTACTGCCCTTGAGATAAGCTACAGCTTATCTGGCCTGAGCCTCACAGCCTGGAAGGTCGCAAAAGACCCAAAGGAAAATCCCATGACAGCTTTCCATGCCTTTTTATCTTGCAAAGGAAAAACAGGGTAAATGACAAGTTCTTCCCTTTCGCGTTGTTTTTAGGTCACGTTCAGGGCAGGTGTCTTAAAACTTAGTCATTCTTACAGTAACACTATTCTAGCATTGGGGAGAAGTGACAGGCCAAGGGGAGTGGGGGGGATCCCCCCTGAGAAGCAGATGGGGAAGCTCCCCCTACTCTACGGGAACTGGTCCGCAGTCCTCTAGACGAATTTCCCAGGAGGATCCCCAGAGCAGAGAAGACACCTCAACTACCCTCTAACAACTCATCTCCTTGGGCGAGCTCGGGTTTGCAGCGCTGCCCTTCCCACACGGCCGCGCGGACCTGCCCGAGGGAGAACACCAAGGCTAACACGGAGAAGCACCTATGATCCGTTCCTTGCTGGACGCAGGCGGTACAGAAGGAAAAACAAAACAAAAAGGCGCAGGGGTTACAAGGTACGAGCATAGTCTATACTGGGCTTACACAAAGAACGAATCACTGTAGCCTATCATTTTCCCTATGCTGCGAGAAACCAATCTATCCTGACCCCAGAGTATGAAAGATGCGATGCACGTGCATTCCCGAGGCCTGAAAATCGATTTGAAAAACCATTTAGCATCCTTGGGGAGTGGAGGACGGTCCGCTGGGCCTGGGGAGATTCGCAAGTTCGTGGAGAGACTTCCTCCCCTGCCCCCGACCCTGGCTGGCGAAGCCCTCCGCGGGGCCGCTGGGCCGGCCGTGCTCACCACACACCTGCAGGTCTGCAGGGACACGGGCCTCGCTGCAGGGGAGGTGGGCAGCCGCCGCGGGGAAGGGAAGGGGCACGGCGGCCACAGCAGCCCCGAGCCGCTCGGGCAGGTGGGCGGCTGGTCTTCAGCTGAAGGGCTTACCCCCTCCGGGGCGAGACAGAGACACAGACAGAAGGACAGACGAGGGGGCGGCTCATGCTCGCGGGCTCGCCTGTAAACCCGAAGCCACTTCCTCGTCACCTGCTTACCCCAGGCCTCTGCTTGCTGGAGGTTTCTTCTCGCCACCGAGCTGCTCTGGGAAGCAGGTGTGCCGTCGCGGTCAGCCCTGGTTTGCTGACAGGAACCCTTTTATGGCTGCTGAACACAGGCCCATCCCTTAGCACCTGTCCTTTCTGTCCCTGTCCCTTCGGCTCCCGTTAAGACATCCTTGTCTTAGGTTCATAAATGTCGAGAACTGAGGATGTTCGAGGTGACCACCGAGGTACCAAGGGCCAAGCGAGAGCAGACAGAGGCCCGACTTCCTTCCTGGGCTTTGGATGGTTCCCATTCACGGAAACGCGCAGCCAGCGACTTCTCCTGACCGACCTCGTCTGCACCAGAGACAGGAAGCGACGCCGCCCTAGGGCAGGCCTGGCCACGGGCTGCGTGGGCTCACGTGTTCCTCCGGGATCCACAGGAGGGAGGGAACTTCGCTCAAAAAGCCAACTCAATCCAGTCCCCGTGGCCCGCGGAGCACATGAGAACGTGGAGAAGCCGCAGGGTCCCCTGAAGGACCGCCAGCAGCACGGGGTCTTTGGTGAGGAAAAGCGCTAGAATCCTACGTCGGGAATCTTGGGAATTCTCACTTTGCGACGAGCTAGCGCCCAGGTGAGCCTCTGGCTCCACCAAGTGCCTCGCCCGGTGGCCCCCGTTCCCAGGGCGGTGGCGGGGAGAAGGTGGGCTGGGACCTTCCCTCACGCCATGGAAGGTGGACACGAGCCTCTGCGTGTGGCCCTCGGGATGGAATTTGACGTCCAGTGTAGACCTTTCCAGGCCACGGAGCACAGGCCCCAAATCAAAACGTGTGTGTGTGTGTGTGTGTGTGTGAGCGAGCGTGCACGCCATGGAGGGGGCTCATGCCTGCAAGTGAGTGCCCGCGTGTCCCCACGGACGCTCTCGGGCCAGGAAATGTTGCAAGGGCTGATGGTCAGTATGAGGTGAGGACCCCTAGCCAGACAAGGGCCACCAAAGAGTGAAAGGACTCGGGACCCGGGAACCCACCTGTGACATTCGGGCGCTCAGTCTGCCCGGCGCACGCCTGATCCTCCTTGTCCAGATTCTGTTAGTCTCCCCGGCCATGGGTTGGGGACCGGTGGCGAAGTTTTCACGAAAGGCACAGTGTGAACCATGGACAGGCCAGGATGCGCCAGGTAGACTGAGGGCCAAGGCAGGGGCCCGGGAAGGAGGGGGCTTGTGTCCAGCTGCCTTCCGTGGCCCCATGTGGGGTGGGGGGGATGGGGATGGGGACGGGGACAGGGACAGACCTGTCCCCGGAGAGGTGGCCGGACGGGGCCATGGGGGGAGACGGGCCACGAGAAGCATGCCGTCGGAAGTAAAGAAAGGAAAAGGCAAGCAGCCGCGTGGCTGGTAGGGAGAGGATGTGGCTTCAGGCCGCGACGACAGAGGGGGCCGCGGGCCGGCCCAGCCCGGGAGCCGCCCGGGCCTGTGGAGACAAGCGGACCGAAGGGTTTCTCCGGGGAAGGCTCACCGAGGCTCCGGCTCCTGCAACCGCCTCTAGGGATCTACAACACAAAAAGACAGAAAGAGAGTGTTTAGAGGGAGGCCGGCGGCCCGGGGCGGGCATCTGGTGTGCACCGCCCGGAGGGGGACAGCTCTAGAGCCGTGGGGTGTTACCACGGGGCCCCGTCGGAGATAAGGAACTTTCACGGTCTCAGGTCGCCTCAGGGGCTACCTTCCCTTCAGGGGGAAGAGAGGCCCACGCGCGGACCCTCGCCCATCCACCCCCGGCCCCTCTTTCTGGGTCCGCTGAGTTTCGGAAGAAAGAAATGCAACCCGCTTTCCAGGCGGATGCAAGGAATCTCGGGGCCCGATTCCCTCCCGGGACCGACACTGTCGGCGCTTTACCAAAAAAACCAGTAAAATCTTGGTGAAGAGGAAAAACCTGTCACTCAGCAATCAACAGTGAAAGTTCTTCATCCGGAGGGGGCAGGAGAGGAAGGAGACAGAGACTCGGAAAGCCCTCGGGTGCACACAGGGCGAGAGACAGAGCAGGTGTCATCATTTAAAAGGGGGGGGAGGGCAGAATTTTAAAAAAGCATTTGGCCCGGAAAGGCCCCCATGGCTGAAGACAACAGAGTTAAATGCCCGGATTACACAGAATCGTTTTCTCGGAAAAGGGGAAAAATCATTTAAAATACACAACACTGAGAAAAATACGTTTATTAGAGAGGCAGATACGAGGGTACAACCAGGAGGAGCCAGACAGATTCGTTTCTTTCAGGGTGAGGAGAGAGAGAGAGACAATCATGTTGGCCGTGTTGGAGCAAAACTTACTCAGAACACAAGTGTCTACAATAAAGTCAAGGCTGAGCAGCCGGCGGGGGACCTAGTCCTTCCGGCCTCCCCAGCGGTTATAAAACAAAAACCGTCATTAGGCAGCAGAATCACCAATAAAACAAACAGATAAGAGAGTTAAACAAGTTAAAACAAGGAATTCAAGTCATCCTTTTGGTTTTTAAACGGCAGTATGTACAAATATATGGGGGGCGGGCGGGCGGGGGGGTTCGGACATATTTAACAGAAAACAATGTAAAACACCAAACTGAACCATAAGAGAGTCACGATCCAACTGACCACTGGACATTCCTCTAGTCTAAATATTTTGGCAATTTAAATAGTCACATAGACAACACACACACACACACACAAGTGCACGGCACAAAAACAGCTGCTTTGAGTCCTGGGCATCAGGAAGCAGCAGCCCTGTGGGCTGGGAGGGGTCTGACAGGAGGCAGTGTTCGTGGGGGTGCCCAGCTAGTTTAGAAACTTGCTTCTAGAAGACAGGCTTCTATGCATACACGCGGAACCTCGAAATGATAAAAGGAGAAAACTTTACCCACAAGCCGAGACTTGGCTTCTTTCATTTTAGCAGATAACCAGGGGTGGTGGGAGGGGGTAGAAAAATACCAAAGTATCTTCTGGGCAGAAATGGGAATTCTGATTCTTTGGGAGTGGTTTCAGGACTTCCTAATACCTGGTGCGTTGACCGGCTGGCACCGAGGCACTGTTCCGTCCCTCGTCCGCAGCTGCCTGTGCTAAGGGCCTGGGGCACACAACATCACGAGCATTCAATTATGCGCCCAAACCTGACGCACGCCCTCCTCCCCTGTCCCCATGAACCAACTAAGCCGTTTTCTGAATCAAATTTGCACAGCTGTTAAGAAAAAAAAACAAACCACCTAAATAAATAAACCCACAACAATGTCATGCAATGCCATACTTTCCAAGGGAGGCTTCCAAAGGCTCTCGTCCTCTTGGCCATCTTAAGACTTTGTCAGTGTTTGGGTTGCTTCCTGTAGCAATTCACAGGCTGGCAATGGGTCCCATCATTAGACAGAAAGCTTTGGTTTTAATACCTGAGGTCCCCTGTTCGCCTGGGTCCATGCCCAGTGCTGTCACCTCCCCCAGCTCATGAAGAAGAGGAATCCCTGTGGCCTCAGGGTCAGCCGAGTTACTTGTGGCAGATATTTACAAAGGGCAACAGAATCGATTTCCCTGAGAGGTCTGGGGTCCAGGGCAAATGGCTTTATCGAAATTACATCAGCAAAGGCAGAACAAGGCAAAAGAAACCAGAATCACAAAATGATATTTTAAAAAAGCGGGTTGACCACTGTCGGTTTCCTGCTTTGGGCATTTGTACTGCAATTCCATCAGAAGCCACCACTGGGGGGACACCTGCTGCAGGGTACAGGGGACGGCTCTGTACGGTCTTAACAGCAGACCGTGTATTAAAAATCAGGCTGTCATTAACGTTCACTAAGTTCCATTCTGGTGGTCCTGGGGAAAAGAGGAGAACTTTCTAACAGAATCCACAAGAACCTGTAACAGTGGGACCCCCTGCTGTTGTTTATAAATCAGCTTTTTTTTTTTTTTTAGGTAGAATCAACTTTAAATCGATTTGCGCTTATAAAAGGAGCTCACAGTGTAAAAGCAAGGAGCTAATTTCCTATTTAAAAGTAGGAAGGACACGAATAAACAATTCTCAAAGCCAAATAGAAAAGGAAATCAGAACGTGACCCCTCAGTCGTGAGCCCTTCATCGCTGGTTCTCCGGGACCTCAGGGTAGATTCTCGAAACGGGCTCACAGCTGGGGCGGGGCACGCCTGTGATGGGTTTCACTGCCTATGCTGCCCATGTAAAAAAACGCGAATCCCCCCACGACCCAGATCCCTTTCAAGACGGTGAGATACTTTAGTCTGGTTATGGTTCGCCATATAAAGCGAGCGAGCAATTTAAAACGGTTTTTCAGTAAATTCGTATTTTGGGTCTTAAAGATGCCAAGGATTAAAAAAACCAAACCAACCAACCCAAGACACATCTGTGGAAGTGATGAGTGGGGGGGGGGGGGGGCGGGTCCGCGTGAGCTGAAGCCCGCTCCTCCGGCCACGAACGCTCCAGCAGAAGCACGCTGTCTCTTTTGGTCAGTTCCCGAAACAGCACGAGGCCACCTGATGGTCTGTGTCAAGGGCAGCGGGGAGCTCAGGGCCTCGGGTAAGAGTCTACGGGTTAACCGGTTAACCGTTAACCAAGCTTTTCCAGTTTTCAGGTGGTTTTCTGGGATCATGCAGACGGGAGAGGAAAATCACGACGACCGACCAATGCTCTTAAACACGTTGAAGGAAAAACACACACGTTTAGGACCAATATAGGACTCGTCTTACTCTTTTCCTCGAGGAGGGGGAGGTTTTATTGCTGACTTCCTCCAAAGCAAATGACCGTAAGATCAAACAAACGAGCGTGGTTAGGAAGTAACTCCTACTTAACGTAACGTAACATCCTAAGGGCTTGCGTTCACGGCAGGTGCGAGAGAGAAACAACGGGAAGTCGTGCCCACCCCGCTGATGTGTGCGAACGTTTTAAGTTCAGAAATAGCGATTAGAAGCTAGAAGGCAACTTTTTGCTCTTTTTGGATACCTACAGATGCTGCCAGAGGAAGAACTGTTTCTCTGAGTTCCAATGGCAAAACTGTAAATGGGCCGCTGGCAGCTTTCCTTGTCCTATTCCACGAGCAAGTGAAACGTGATTATCGTCAAAACCGGCCAAGGAAATGCGGGTGTCGGGCGCCCACCAGCCCACCACGTGGCCATGGGACAGCCGCACTCCGGGTCCTCCAGGCTTTGGAAGAACCGCCCGGAAGAGTCATAGTTGTGGGGACAGGCAACTCCAAAAATTGTTTTTTTACAGTTTTTTTTTTAAGTTGTATTAAATATAAGTCTTAGCACCTTTGGCATTTTTGTCCAAATAGACTTCGACGTACGAAGTGGGGACATAACCCTCTTCGTCTTCATTTCTCCGAATGCGGGTCCACCCGTCGCCTTTGTCTTCCTCGATCACGTACAGTGTTTCTCCTTCAACCACGGAGATGGTCCCTTCATTCTGACCTGGAGAAGCAAGATCAGAACGGGTGAGGCTTCTCGCCGAACCCAGGCGGAGCGCAAACGGGGAGCTTAGCAAGGGAAGAGGAGCAGTGAGGGGGGAGAGATGCGTGGACCCTGCAAGGGCTCCTCCCTCGCAGAAGCTTCCAGACCCCCCCCAACCCTTCTCCAGCTCGTCCAGGAGTCCCCTCTCTCTCCCGGGAAGCCAGGTGCTCCCCCAGGGGACATCTTTGCTCTCCTCTTTGTCTGTCTCTTGCGGGGAGCATACGCTTATGGCTTTAATGACACCTTTTCAGACATTATCCCCACTCTTTAACCGGGGTCCCCAAGACCACTTGCTGAGGAAACTGCCCCAGAACAGCACCCACTGCTCACCAGCCTTCTCGAGGGCAGACTGGCCGGGGAGCGGCTTACAGGGGTGCCGCGGGGGTGGGGCCCAGGCGTGGGAATGAGATTAAGATGATGACCTTGAACCTGGTGCTTTCTTGTCCCACCCCACAGGTGGTCTGTCGTGAGAAGATCTGGAAGATCCCTCTGTCCCAGAGCTCCCAAACCTACCTGAGCTCAGCCTGCTTCCTCCACGGCCTCCATCTTTCTCCAGGGACATCGTTCTGGCAACTCTAGGCTGACCTTTCAAACCCTTCGTCCCTGTCCTCCCACTGGCCCCCACACGGCGCCAACACCCTCCCAAACGTTTTCAACAGCTCCTCGACTGTCGCCAAATAAAATCCAGACGACTCTCTTACCCACCTCCCGGCCATGACACCTTTCCTAGTCTCAGATTCTACGACGCCCACCTCAGACGTCTACGCTCCGGCCGCAGGAGCCCACGCTTCCCTCACCTTCCTCCCTCGGATGCACGGAGGCCTGGAGGTTCCCTGAGTTAATTCGCTTAAGGAAGCGAGCGCCCAGCACTCCGTACCCCACCCCTCGGGGGCTTTACAAGACGGGATCTCCTGGAAATACTGGATGAACAGATGAAGTCATCAGGGGGCGCCTGGGGGGCTCAGCGGGTCACGCCTCTGCCTTCAGCTCGGGTCATGATCTCAGGGTCCTGGGATCGAGCCCCGCTTCGGGCTCTCTGCTCAGCAGGGAGCCTGCTTCCCCCTCTCTCCGCCCGCCACTCTGCCTGCTTGTGCTCTCTCTCTCTCTCGGTCAAATAAATAAATAAAATCTTTAAAAAAGAATCATCAGTATTCCACACCATCTGCTGCAAGGAAGCTCATGAACGCTGTTCCATTGTGCGGACCAACGGGCAAACCATGCAGCCTTGAACCAAACACTGAGGATGATGACGGTGAGCGGGACACAGGGTAAAACGAGAGAGAAAGATCTGGAAGGCTTCGGAAGAAGGTCCAGTCACAGCACATGGGACAGCGTGCACAAGGGGGGAACCGGGCAGATGCAGGTCACCTTCGAACGTGTATAGGGCTTTGCAGGTCCCGATGGCGGGCAGGGGCTCCTCCTCATCAAACTCGTCGTCGAAGTCCGTGGCCAGAACCTTCCCCTCACCCTCCTGACTCTGCTCCTCCGTGTAACTGCCATCCGGGCTGCTCAAGAGAGGAAACCACGCCGCAACTATAGCGACTGCCCAGCGAAGCACTCCCCCCTGCCCCCGACCGCTGCCACCGAGGCCACCTCGGGTCACCCTGCGTGCTCCATCGCCGCCCCACGTGGCCCAAGGGACTCAGGCCATGGGGAAAGGGCGGGTCAGGCAGGCATCGCGGGCTCTTTGGGATACAGAGCAAGTGCCTTCCGCTCGTTTCTAGACTCCAGAATTGCAACACGGACACAAGGCAAACCTGCCCCCGCCGGACGGCAGGCGCAGCACAGATACTGTACCTCTCGCGGTCCTGGGCGCAGCTGTTGACCGTGGCCGGGTTCTGGGCGTCGAACATTCCACTCTGCCGGCGGGCCTGCTCGCTGCGTGCTGGCAGCCTGCCCTCCACCTCCGCCAGCCAGGCCTGCAAGCAAAAGCCATCAGAGACAGCTCAGCTGAGAGCCCGACCCGGGGAGCTCGATGGTCCCTGAAGCTGAGATTCGAGAAGGGCCACACGGTGGGAGGGCGGGTCTCCCGTGTCTCTGCATGCAGCTGTGCAAAGTACCCACACGCAATGGCTCCCAGCGCATCTCACCTCGGAGAAGCAGAAGCAAGCGGGCTTAGGCCACTGTCACAATGGGGCAGAAGGAGCGCTGGACTGTGTTACAATCTTGGGCTTTTTTTTTTTTTTTTTTATTTTTTAGTGTTGTTTGTTTTTTTTTTTTTTGGTTTTTTTTGGGGGCTTTCTTGCCAAGCGTGGAGCTCAATGCAGAGCTTGAATTCCCAACCGTGAGATCAAGACCTGAGCTGAGATCAAGCATCGGGAGCTTAACGACTGAGCCACGCAGGTGCCCCGCTACTCTTGGGCTTTTAAAACAGTTGTGCGAGGTCAGGTAAGTTGCTTCTGGCTCCTTCTGGCTCCAAAATTCTGTGACCGTGGGCTCCTGCTGGAGAAGAGGCTCCTGTCCCACAAGACCAGAGACTCAGTGTGAAAGCTACATGCACCTTTTGTTTTGAGGAGTGAGTCACTCTTTCTAAGGGTAAAGAAACGGGTTTCCAGGAAATCAAATTAAGATAAAAGATAAAATTATCTTGGGCCACACTTGAAATAGTGTCGAAAAGGCCAGAGGAGAAAAAGGACCAGGAAAGGACATTTCGAGGTTCTAAACCCTCCAACAGTAGTAACTGACTGGCGGATTCCGGGAAGAGTCTTAAAAAGCCGAATCTGACCCTTTGTTGCTAGAAGTAACCAATTCCAACTGGCACGATCAGTCACTGCTGTATTTTTCCATGTTCTGTAGCCTCACAATTTGTGGGTAAAAGAAGCCTCTGCCCATAACTCTCGAGTACTCCTCTCTCCCTCCTTAAAAACTCTACTATTTATCTTTCCTACTCATTTCTAATTGGTGTCTCTCAGCAGTTGTCACCTCTGTCACCCTTTGATAATGGGTCCTTTGTAAGAACCATCACGCACTTGACTTGATTTTTTTAACTTTTGGACTCACGACAGCGCACGCACATCCTTCATCAGCAGGGGCTGGACCAGGACCGACCAAGCCAAGCACAAGGGACAAGGCCTACAAATACACTGATGGGTGTCGGGTTTAGGGGAGTCCCGGGCCGAGGGCATACCGAGGGACAGAACAACTGGGTGGGGGGGTGACTTTTCCTTTCATCATGACTCGCCAGCCTCCCCGCTCCGGACACCCTCCAGCTACATCTCTTGCACGAATCGCTGGTGCGCGGCGGCACGCACACAGCACGACCCCCAGCCTTTCCTCGGGTTCTTTGTCTTCCAACGGGGCTCCTCACCCACGGCGTTTCCGTACCTCAAACTTCTGGGCTTCTAGTCGCAGTTTTTCCATATTTTGGCTCACTTCGGTTAATTTGTGATCCAAGCTGGCTGGGTCTCCCATCTGGGGATTCTTTAGGTAAACATCTTTCATTTTTGTGATGGCGTCTCTGGAAAGGAAGAGGGAGCAGGACACGGCAAAGGTGAAATGTCGTCCGCCAAGTGGCTTCTCCCACCGCCTCCCATGCCGCGTAAACGGGCGCACGGGACGATGGCGTCACAGCGCGGGTTGGACGGGAGCACTGGGACCTGCTTCCTTGCTTCCTTCCTTCCTTCTTTCTTTTTTAAGATTTTATTTATTTATTTGACAGACAGAGATCACAAGCAGGCAGAGAGAGGAGGAAGCAGGCTCCCTGCCGAGCAGAGAGCCCAACGTGGGGCTCGATCCCAGGACCCTGAGATCATGACCCGAGCCGAAGGCAGAGGCTTAACCCACTGAGCCACCCAGGTGCCCCGGGACCTGCTTTCATCCTAAAACTCTGTAAGAATTCTGCTCCCAAGGTCTGTATAACCCAGAGACGGATATTAAAATTGCGGTTGCCTTCCCTGAACGGTATCTGGTACCTCCCACTGCCCTCCGCGATTGAGAAACATAAATCAATCACATCCCTCCGTTCGCCCCCAACAACGAAAACAGAGCTCGAGCTGGCACTCTGGGTCTTAAGGGCTACCATGCGTTCCCCTCGTGGAGAAGCAGTTAACTGCTTTGGAAATTTTATGACACACTCCTTTAACTATTAAGAAACCAAACCCACGGTTGGTATCCACGACAGGCGGGCAACCGAGCCTCAAAGTGACACATCGCCAGGCCCCACGCCCTTCCTGAAGCCAGGAGGGCAGCTGCCCGAGCGGATAATCCCTCCAGAGCGTGGCAGCCATGCCTGGGGCTATCTCTGGGACCAAAGGGCTCTATTAATTTTGAATTCTGGTTCCGAAGGACTTTCCACAGGGTTCAGTAGGGTTTGGAGATGTTAAAAGTTTAGAGCAAATGACTCTGCAGGTGGTAAGGGGCCAACTTTAATGAGCTTCAGTAAAAAGCCTTGACTTGTTATACGACATAAGACCAACGAAGCAAACCCAGTTAGAGTCATGGGAAATCGTTTAACTGAAACTATAGAAGTAACAGGAGGAGAATTTCCACCATCCCCACCGGCCTGGGCCCGCCCCCTCGCATCTGAGCCCGCCCCGCCCCCTGCTCCTTTGTGGGTACCCACCGTTGGCTTCCCCTGAGGCCACATCTCCCCTGCAGCCCTCCCTCCACCTGCACTCCCTGCCCCCTGACTTTGCTCCCCTTCCTTCTTTCCCACCACGTGTATCACTTTCCAACACCATACATTTGTTATTATGCTTATTATTGCTCATCGCTGGTCTCTTCCTACTTCGGTGGAAGCTCTGGAAGGAAGCTCTACGGGCTCAAGCTCTTTTGTTAACTTGGTATCTCCCCAGGGGCGGGACACTACGAGGCACACAGCAGATGCTCAGTAAGTATGTGAGATGAGTAAACGCTCTTACAACAAACAGACTGCAGTGTCCACCTTTACCAAATTCCTTTCTTGACCTTATGGCTACACCTCCAGCTACTGCCCCATCTCTCGGCAAAACTTCTCCAAAGACTTGTCGGGATTCACTACCTCTGATTCTCTTCCTCCTGTCCTCCTGATAGGTCTCCCCAGATGTTTAACTTTATTCGTCTTTTCAAGGAACTGACTTTTAGATTTGTTGATCCTTTTTGTTGAGTGCGCTTGTTTTTTTTTGCTTTTGTTTTTTAAGATTGTATTCACTCATTTGACAGACAGAGATCACAAGTAGGCAGAGAGGCAGGCAGAGAGAGGAGGAAGAAGGCTCCCTGCTGAGCAGAGAGCCCAATTTGGGGCTAAATCCCAGGACCCCGAGATCATGACCTGAGCCGAACGCAGAGTCAGTTAACACTGAGCCACCCAGGCGCCCCTGAGTGCGTATGTTTTTCTGTGTCATTAATTTACCCTCTTTTCTTGCTGCTGTTTTCTTGGGTTCAATCTGCTGTGCTTTTTCTAACTTCTTGAGATAGACACTTAGCTCGCTGATGTTTAGTGTTTTTTGTTTTTGATACATATGGAAAGCTATAAAGTTCCGTTTGTGAGTGTTGCCTCAGTGACAGCCCAGTAAGTGATGTGTGAAATGTGGGTTCAGGTTCACTCTGCTCCGATATCTTCCAATGTCTTTTTTGTGTGTGTGTGTGCTTTCAGTGTATTTCTTTTTCTTTTTCTTTCTTTCTTTCTTTTTTTTTCAAGCATATAATGTATTATTTGTTTCAGGGGTACAGGTCTGTGTTTCCAATGTGTCTTATGATTTCTTCTTTAGTCTCTGAGTTATCTAGAGTTACATTTCTTAATTTCTAAATGTTATTGGTATCCAACTTTACTGCAGGCTTCGGAGAACACACCTTGAATGGTGTCTAGCCCTGGATGTTTGTTGAGATCTGCTTTGTGAAAACAGGGTATGCTCAGGTTGTTGGAAATGTTTTATATGTGCCTGAAAAGAATGTGCACCATGTAGTTATTGGATACCTATGTCTGAGGTCGATTTTGTCAATTATATCATTTAAATATTCTGTCCTGGAAACGACAGATGCTGGTGAGGATGTGGAGAAAGGGGAACCCTCCTCATTGCTGGTGGGAATCCAAGCTGGTGCAGCCACTCTGGAAAACAGCATGGAGGTTCCTCAAAAAGTTGAAAAGAGAGCTACCCTACGACCCAGCAACTGCACTACTGGGTATTTACCCCAAAGATACAAATGTAGTGATCCGAAGGGGCACGTGCACCCGAATGTTTATAGCAGCAATGTCCACAATAGCCAAGTTATGAAAAGAACCTAGATGTCCATCAACAGATGAATGGATAGAGAAGCTGTGGTATGTATCTACAATGGAATACTATGCAGCCATCAAAAGAAATGAAATCTTGCCATTTGCGACGACGTGGATGGAAGTAGAGGGTATTGTGCTGAGTGAAATAAGTCAATCAGAGAAAGAAAATTATCATATGATCTCCCTGATATGAGGAATCTGAGAGGCAGAGTGGGGGGGGGTTAGAGGGTAGGGAAGGAAAAAATGAAAAAAGATGGGATCAGGAGGGAGACAAACCATGAGAGACTTAATCTCATAAAACAAACTGAGGGTTGCCAGGGTGGGTAGGGATAGGGTGGCTGGATGATGGACATTGGGGAGGATATATGCTATGATGAGTGCTGTGAAGTGTGTAAGCCTGGAGATTCACAGACCTGTACCCCTGGGGCTAATAATACATTATATGTTAATAAAAAAATTTAAAATAAAAAAAATATTCTATCCCGAATCTGTTAACCTGTTCTACCAATTACTCAGAGAACTGCATTAAAAATCTCTCTCAACAATGACGTGTTTGTATTTCTTGTCCATACTCATGTCAAAGGGTTAACATTTTATGTTTGAGATCATACAGTCCTATAGCTTTAAACTGAGCTGTTGGTTCCTCGAAGCATTTAATGTTATGAAGTTGATCTTCTTGAGCTGAGTAGTTTGAGGGATTTTTTTGGCCTGAAAGTCAGTCTTCTTCTGGCTGACTCTGGCCAAGCAGTGGATGGTGTATCTTTTCCCATTCTCTTCTTTTCAACCTTTCTATACCTATAGGAGTTTGTTGTTTTTTTTTTTCAATGCCTTATGAGTTAGCTATGCCTTTTACAGGCTGTGGATTTGGGCTTGTCGTCGTTGTTTTGTCTAGTCTGAAAATCTAATTGGGCCATGTAGTCTGTGGACAGTGACCATACTCATTCTATTTTACAGATGCTGTCTGCCAGGCATCGTCCAAATATCTCCCATACATTTAATCCTATTAACTTCCTTTTCAAGATGAGGAAACCGAGGTAAGGTTAAGAGGTTAAGATCAAGAAGAGGTTAAGAAGCTTGTCCAGGGGCGCCTGGGTGGCTCAGTGGGTTAAGCCTCTGCCTTTGGCTCAGGTCATGGTCTCAGGGTCCTGGGATCGAGCCCCGCATCGGGCGCTCTGCTCTGCGGGGAGCCTGCTTCCCCCGCTCTCTCTGCCTACTTGTGATCTCTGTCAAATAAATAAATAAAATCTTTAAAAAAAAAAAAAAAGAAATAGGAGGAACCAGGTTTGAACCCAGGGTATAAAAAAAAATTTTTTTTTAAGTTTTATTTATTTAGGTATTTTCTACACCCCATGTGGGGCTCGAACCTGAGATCCAGAGTCACACACTCCTCTGAGCCAGCTGGGCGCCCCTGAACCCCAGGGTATTTTAAATCTACCCTCACGCTTTGTGCTTTGATGAGTCCTGCCTTGTTCCTCTTGGACGAGACCTAAGTTGCATGAGAACAGAGGTTTT
>ML105469.1:0-12088 GCA_003697995.1 Taxidea taxus jeffersonii | reverse complement strand
AATAAATAAATAAATAAAATCTTTTAAATAAATAGTCATCTAGTAAACCATTAAATGGCATTGGCCTTCTTACCAGCAAGGCTGCTTTGAGCATTAAAAGGTTAACCACCTTCCATGGCCACAACCCAAGTGGCAGAGAAAGTTTTCTACCTAATTCTTGGACAACAGTGTCCATGACCTTCTACAATGTCGCTTCAAATACCCAAGTCAGAACTTCTCACCCCTGTACAGAATATTAGCTGCTCACTTATTCCACAGGCCGAGGTGTAACGGTTGATACATGCACGGCCCTCTTAATATTTGGTTCCGCGTGTAATAAAAAGGATAAAGAAAACTTTCATCTCATGAGGTGTATTTCTAACACTGAGCAAAACCAAAGTTAATTATCTGTGTTGCTATTTGTTATGCACGGTAGCAGGGTCCATAAAACCACCCATTTGGGGTGCCTGGGGGGCTCGGTCGGTTGTGTCTGACTTCATTTCGGCTCAGGCCATGATCTCAGGGTTGTGGGAGCCGCGTCAGGGCTCTGAGCTGGTGGGGAGTCTGCTTGAGAGTCTCTCTTCTCTGCCCCTCCGTGCCCCCGACCCCTACCCTGTGATCTCTCTTGCTCTGCCTAAAAAACATCAAAAATATAAATAAAATAAGCAAATACATAAAACCACCCATTTTTCAGAAGTTGTTCCACCAGCAGTAAACAACTACTTTTTTGTACTAAAATGAGCACTTTCGCACTGAACTGTAGTATACTGCCTAATCGATTTTGTTTGTTAGCTTTTCGCATTACCAAATTTTATTTTTTCATTCTATTTTATTTCATTTTTTTTTGCATTACCAAATTTTAACTCCAGCTTCGCCACAACGAAATTTATGTAGAATCCCTCTTTGGCCTGTTTACAGGCCACAAAACCTCAAGTTATCTTTTAGAAAATCTCAAATAGATGAATGATTCCCCGATTCACTCAGTGAGAGTTTATAAGGTGAGAGACAATAAAGTGGTTTTTCGATCGGGGGACCACTAGCAAGTAGCCTCTAAGTGACAGCAAAGACCTACGGGCTACAAATGTGGGGAGGGAAGCGCAAATGAAGAGATAATCAACTCTTTTTGCCTTATTTTTCACATATCCACCATCCTGGGATCAAATTCACAGAACGGCTCAGAAAACCGGGAACCCCAGCCATGGGATCCTGACGCAGGAGCTTCTCAAGAGTGGGAAAACATCACCCCGCTGGCGGCTGGTGGTGTGTGTAATAAGGCATAATGTGATTTATTTTCTAGACACTATCAGTACGCTCTATAACAAGATACAGAGACACGAGACCCTCTGGGACGGCTGACTGTCATCCTCCAATAGAAAGACAAGGACATTTTAGACCCAAAGCTAGAATGTGGGGCAAGGGAGGGGGGTGGGACTCACGCCACGCTCCTCTTCCTCATTTGTACAAAAAACTGAGCTACATACTTATGATTAAAAGAAAAGAGGGTGGGGGATGGGTGGAACAGGTGAAGGGGACGAAGGGGACACTTATCGCGATGAGCCCCGAGTCACTCACAGAAATGCCGGGTCACCTGAAACTAACAGAGCACTGGATGTTAACTGTACTGGAAATAAAATTTTAAACTTAAAAAGAAATAAAAAAAAAAAAAAGAAGTATGGAAATACAGAGGGGAAAAAAAAACCAACGAGGTAACCAAATGTATTTTGTTCCCCAAACTCAGAGTAAAACCTATTTGTTAACATTCTCCCGCTCTCCAATGAAGCCATCCGGTAGGCCCTCCGTGGAAACAAACGAACAACAACAAAAGCCCACACAGCGGAAATCAGCACTCCTCTTGAAGCCCATTTGGGATTTCCCATGGTCCACACTGAACCTGGATCTCGTCATAAGCCGCAGGGCTCCACTCTACCTCTGATCCATCTCCTTCTGAATGTCCTTATTTAATTCATCGACTTTCTGCTGCAGCTTCTTCCTTCTCTGCTCGGGCGGGAGGTTGCTGAAATCCTCAGGCGCGGCACCCTGCGGACACAAACCGGCATGAGCCCGCGCTCCTCCCCGGGACGGATGAGGACAGACGCCGGGGGCGCCGAGGCCCGCGGGTGTTTTCATGACCCAAAGGGAAGCTCTTTCCCAGGACCCCCAGCTGAGACGTAGGATCGGGGCATGCAAACCGCGGAGAAGTCCCACACACCGGCTCGGGGTCGGGCTTTGCGGGCCAATCCACCCGGGCCAAGGCAGGGAGCAAGGCTGCAGAAGGAGGGGGCGGGGTGGGGAGGACAATCCCGACCCCGCACGATTCGGCGAAGACCACATTCTGAGGCAGATCCTTCCCTTGCCCGACAGTGTTGGCGGCAACACCGGGGGTTGAAGGAAGTCTGAGGTGTCCGCTCCCTTCCTACAACACAGGGACAAGTGCCCCCCATGGACGGTCTCGTGTTGAACGCACCGCTTTACTCCCTACTCTGGGTCTTTCTTCCCACTTCTCCACACAGGCTGAGGCCAAGAGTTTCCATCCCCACCAAGTGACAGATGGGACGCCTGGTTCCTCAGGGAATGTGGGGGGAAAGGCCATTAAAACATCTATCTTCCCCCTCTGCCCCCTGCACCCTCCCCTCCGCTGCCTCTAAAAGTCGGGTCACTGCTTTCTGACATCTGTAGGGCGACCTCAGAAAACCCACATAGAATGGGCTCCCCGACCTCCATCCGAAAGCCATGCCAGCTGTTTCCAATCCAGCAGAAGGAACCTATTTTGGTATCTCGAACCCCTTTCAGAAACAATTGCGATCTTTCCTCGGTGCGTACGTCTCAGTGGAAAACCTCAACAGCGAGCTTCCAGACTCCTCCAGACGCTTCCGAGAGTCAGGAGCTTCGGCTAAAGCTGTTGGGGGATCAAGTGCCTTTGCTTCCACAAAGGGATGCTCATAAACAAAGAGAAATGGATTCAATCGCCAGGGATAAGCCAAGGAATTTAACAAGAGATTTTACTTTAGAGCCAGCGAAACAGGCTGGCTGGGGCGCGGGGATGGAAAGGAGAGGACCCGGGGAACGTAACCCCCAAATCGAGCTGAATTGGCCAAGCAGCTGACACGGTGCTGGGGACCCCGGCTCCCTGGCTGCTGTGCTGGGAGGTGCGATGCAACCGCGCTTACCGCGGGCCACGCATGCACCTTCCGGCTGAGGTTTAGATTCGTGTGTGTGCGCGTGCCCGCGTGTGTTAGAGAAAGAGAGAGAGAGAGAGAGAGAGAGGAGTGAAACCAGAACACAAGTGGCCAGTCCGCCATGGCAAGCCAAGCAAGTTCAGTTGCTTCTAAAGCGAAAATGACCCAAACCCATCTTTCGGGACAGCAATCAATCAGGCTGCTTGGCTCTGTCCCCTGGGTTGCCTCTCTCTGTCTCTGTCCCCTCCTCAACCCCTGCCTCGGGTTGGAAGGCGGAACCCGAATCGTGTGCTCTTTTCACCTCGTTCGGCTCCAGCACCGAGCCTGAAAGCACAATGCCTTGTCTTCCTGCTGAGGTTACTTAAATCACATCAGCGTGTTTTCTAAAACGGAGGGGATTGTTTTGTTTTGTTTTTCGGGGCTGGAATGCCATAAAACAAAAGGCACGCTGCTTCGGAAGCCAGGAAAGGCAGGGAGGGCGCCAATGTTAATCCGTTAATGGTTACTAAGCCGAACTGCGGGCTAAGAGTCCCAAAGAATTTTTCCTACAAAGAATGGAAAAGTTCTCATCTCTGCGCTCGTGAATACGGCGGCCACACATGGCTACCGAGCCTTTGAAACACGGCCAGGGCAACCGTGGAACTGAATCCTACATTTTTATTGGATTTTAATTAACGAACATTTGAATGGGCTCACGTGATGGATGGCGAGTGTTCGGGGCTCAGGGGTAGACTGAGCAGGTGTAAGGATTGCAGGGGTGTATAAATACTTGTGACTTAGAAACAGATCCCTGGGACGCCTGGGTGGCTCAGTTGGTTAAGCGGCTGCCTTCGGCTCAGCTCATGATCCCAGCGTCCTGGGATCGAGTCCCACATCGGGCTCCTTGCTCCACAGGGAGCCTGCTTCTCCCTCTGCCTCTGCCTGCCTCTCTGTCTGCCTGTGCTTGCATTCTCTCTCTCTCTAACTAATAAATAAATAAAATCTTTAAAAAAATTAAAAAAAAAAAAGAAACAGATCCTTTACACAGCAAAAAATTTCAATTACTTACGAGAACTAAAAAAAAAAAAAATCATAAAGGAACGAATTAGGTCCCTTTTGATAGGTATTCTATGTTTCTGTATTGTTATTTAGATACTAACTAACTGTGCCTCAAACTTTTCATTGCCCTTGGAGGCTGAGGTCACGACTTCTTCTAGATCCGAAGGAGCGTCAGGTGCCTGGAAGTACCCTGAAAGGCCATTAAGGCTTGGATGACTTTAAGCAATACTCTGCCCTATGATTCGTTTTGCAACATAGGAATTTATATTTCTAGCTTTGAGTCAGAGTAGACTTTCTGAAATCTTTGTTGTGGTCCAGTTTGGAAAGAGACTGGCCCCACGGGTGGCACTGGTTTTGCAAGACGGGGTCAACGCGTATAGGGATATTTTAAGTGGCCGCGGCTCTGGGAGGACCTTGTTTTACACACTTCTGGAATCAAACGCTTGCTCCTGAGCCTCTCCCCGCAGGAGCACAAGCTACAAGCACAAGAAGCGTAAGCTGCTTCCTTGGAGTTCACAACTTTTTCACTCCAGGCATCTTTGGGCAACACTTCCCTTCTTTACTGGCTTCCAAGTAATGGTATAAAGCAACAATTCCATACCAGCTTGGTCAAATGATTGCTATCTCAGGCAGAAAGACCGCCTAATTTTATTAATACTGTTATCTTTTGCTTCCAGCACCTCAGCAAAAGAAGATATACAAACAGGGCAAGGAAGAAACCCCAGTACCTGAGAGACTCCTACTTAATTGACCCAGTTCCTCCCAAATTCATGCTGCCGCCCAACGCAGTTCATTGAAACATTTAGAGTGTTTTCCTTCTCGTAGAGACCTTAATTAAGGACTCATCTGGGGATTTTATTTCATAGTCTAAGAAATGATCCATTTAACAAGATATTCGTTTTCTCTAGGGTTGGGTTAGTTGCCAAATACTGAGTCAGGCTGAAAAAATTTTGGAAATCCACATGTATATATATCTATGTACACATATACAAATGTGTAGATAAGGACCACCAGAAACTCTTATCCTGCATCATCAACAGCAATGCATAAAGTAGCTGACCTTATTCCTGGGTGAATTGTTATAGTATATCATTGTTCATAATTTTAAAACATTCTCAGCTGTGGTGTTTAGAATACTATGTAACTTACAGATTTCTGAAGTATATGGTTAGGGGTTATAGAGTTAAAAAGTTTCTTTTAATAAATTTAATGATTAGTCTGCTTACTAGGGCTATGCAATTAGGTAAGAACGACACAGGACACTAAGTAAATTATTTTAGAAAGGCTTAGGAGGCTCTTTTCACTGTCCATAAAGTCATCTTGTGATTTCTTAAATCAGCCATGCATAAGGCACCTGCATATTTATGTAGCGACTTAAAGATCCCATGGGTTGCAATTCTCCCAGGCTGCCTTGGACCTGAGTTTGAGACTGGCACCTTTCCTGCAAGTCTCCTTCAGGCTCACTATGTTTTTCACCTGCTTCTGTGGCTCCCAGGGAGAAGCATCTTTAGCTGTTAAATTTACTTTTACTCCAAACGATCCATAAATAAACTCCCCAATATCAAATATGTGTATTTCTGGTCACATTTAAATAAAGTTTATTAATATCTGCCATCCTCTTAAGGCCCCAGCAGGAAAGGAAACCAAATCATGAGTTAAGCATTAATTTTCTTAGCAACTTGAAAAGATTAAGATCGCCCCTAATAGATTCTGGACCTTTGGATGGCAAAGGTCTAGCAGAGAAATACCAACGAAAGCATACGCAAGAGAAACATACACCCAAAAAAACCTGATTAGATTTGGGACATGCATAGAATAATTGTGCTTACCAGCTTGAGAGAAAGCTTCATATAAAAATTGAAGAGGTAACGGGAAAAAAAGAGAGAGAGAAACAACACATCAGAAGAAGAGGAATTTGGTCAGCTGCACTGTATTAACGTAACACATGAATTCACCTGTTGCTTGTGAAAATGACTGGCAGTGGATCTGTGCAAATGTTCACAAGAGGGTCTGGCCCCTGCCAAAACTCCCTTTCGCTGCCATGTTGCCAGAGCGAAAAATAAAGACAGAAAAGGAGAGTTTCTGTTCACAGTTCTGTGTGGGTCACATCGGCCTGGCTATAAGCTAAAATAAGTTTGCAGTTGGTGACACATGCCGATAATAAAAAACAAAAATAATCACATAGCCTTTTGTTCACCACATTTCACACGGAAAGTTTTACTCACAGGGGGGAGCTGAAGAGCAATGACTTCCGCAATGTGCAAGTAACGTATTTATTTATCTTAAGGAACTCTAATAAGCGTGAAGACTGTCATCCAGAAATCCTCTCTGCACCAGGCTGGAGGCACGACGATGCCCTCGCATTGCTTACCAGCCCCTGCACTGTGGAAGTTGTGTTCAGAGGCTCACATGCACTCTGAGCCCTACCCACGGGGGTTACAAAGCACCTGAAGAGCTAACCGGAGTAGCTGCCCTGAGACTTACTGTTAGGAAACAGCCAGTTATCTCAACTACCCAGGGGCACTCCTTGCTCTGCATTTCCTGACCACTATCAGGAGGCAGCAGGTGCAATTTTGCTGGGCCTGGAGATTAGCAAAGGTAGAGTGATTATGGGACACAAAACAGATTAAAAGGCATCTCCAGATTAGAAAAAAAAAGAAAAAAAAAAAAAAGAAACATTTGACTCTTCGTTAACAGGTGAGACATACTCTATGGCCAGCAGGCAGTGTTTTGAGAGCATGGTGCGTTTTAACTTAGCTGTCGTCAATTCTAAAAGTTCAGGCAACTGCAGTAGGATCAAAAATATATTGGAGACCAAGGACCAAAGAACGAGCCCTTTGATTTTAAATTGAGAGTGCAGGGCGTTAAAAATTCCTTAACCAGGTTTAAAAAATCTTATTCTTAAGATGAACTAAAAATGGAGACTTCTTTTTAAATAGGCATTAAGCGTTGAAAGAAATCGCCCCTATGGGGGAAGAGACTTTAAGAGGCAGCGAGACAAAACTTTTGGGAGAACAAGGCAGCAGGTACAGGCACACTCCTGACTCTCCCTGTGGCCCCTCCTGTGAGCTTTAGCACAGATCGGCTGATCACATCTTGAGTTCTTTACAGACAACACTCAGGGTGCACAGCGGAAAACTTGGCAAATATCTTCCTGGCAAAGCACACTACCCCCTACAAATGTTTTCTCATAGAGGATTGTCTAAACGTGGCAAATTCAAAGACCTGACCTTTGAACTCTGTACACTACCTGTTCTCTCTTCGGCTACTTCCGTTACTTACATGAGTGTATCAATTATATGTTCTTTCTTAGGCATTCCAAGAGAAGAATTCTAACATCGAAACTAACAGCACAGGAATTATCACCACTTCATAATAAAAACGAGTCGTTAGGATCGAAAATAAATCTGAGTACCCATAGGAAAGCCCGGATTTTCAAGACAAATGCAATGCTCTGAAGTGGCCAGTGATGGGTCCTCTTCAAGAAGCACCATCACGGGGTGTGGTATCCTCGTAACGATCAGACACTGGTTTTCGGTCTTAAGCTGTAAGCCAGCCAGTTAGATCACTTAACATGGGAAACCGAAGCCTTTGAGAGAATACTTGGAAAGACTGCATTAGGTGCACTATAGAAAGCGGTCAGTTTCAGGCAACAAATATGGAATCTTGGGAGCCACAGATGTCAATAACACATGAGGGGACACAGAGCCAGCGGGTCCATGTGTTACTGCACGGCCACAGGTACGAACCTCAAGTACGAAGAAAGGGGACAGTGAAACTAAGTATAGAAGTAATGGTTGAATTATGGTCCGTGGAAAGTCACGGGACTACTCTGTGACCTCGCCCACGCCCCGATGGTTGTTTTGGTTCCCCAAGCTTCACGGCATGACCCCCTTACAAATCCATCTCTTTCACACGGGGCGGGGGGTCCTCGCATGATCTACACGACCGACCGCCGTCTGTAAGAGTGTCCTCCTGGGACCACGCTCTGCGGCTGGGGTTATGGGTGAGATTCTGCCCTAGAATCACACCCGCGGACATCTTCTCAGACGGCAGTCTCGTCTCGATCAGCGAAGGGCGGGTGGAGCCAAGCTCAGTCCACTGCCATTTTGGGGAAGCCTGGTTGTTCTTGGGAAGTTGGTTCCTTTTTCCCACCCGAGCTTTCCAGATGAAGTAACTTGGGGCTGACTTTATAGTAATAATTAGGCCCTTTCTGTGTCCAGGTCTCCCAGGGGAGAATTTCATTGTTGGGTCCCCAGTCTTGGTGCTGTCCGAGGGGTTAGTACCTGAGCCATGACTCAATGCCCTGGCCATCACAGGTCAACTTACAACATACTCCCTAGCTTCAAAAGCATACGTGGGTTTCCCTATCGTCCTCTTCATGAGTTCTTTGTGAAAACAGAAAGACTGAGTCTGCCAATAATCAGCAAGAGAACAAGATAAAATGAATAAAATTAAAGTGACCATAAAATTGTAACATCTGACAAACAATCAGTAAGGATTTTCCAAACCTTTTGATCAACTTCGATGGGATTTTTTCCATGCCATGAGCTCTAACACATGGGGGAATGGGCCCATATTTTAGATTTAGAAGGCCCTTGCCGAGATTAGAAAGAGAAATCTTAATTTAAGACAACAAAATTACATGCGTAAATCGCAGAGACCGCGATGTCTAGTTTCATTTTTCCTTGTCTTAGGTAAAGATGAAGAAATGGTTAAGAAAGCTCGGTGGCATACTTTAGAAATGTTCAGTGAAACAAGATTTTCTTACAGATGCCAATGATTCACAACGAAAAAACATTTTATCCTGGTTAATTATTTAGACACAAAATCAGCTATGCTAACAAATGTCTGCATAAGAGTCACACATTCGGATAATAGGAACAAAGGACTGAAATCTGGACCTGAAAGCTGCAAAACACAATAAATTAATAGATGTGTTAAAATCACAGATCTGTTATTCTAGGACACTTTTCCTATCTTTGGCACAACAGTCTTAAAGTTCAAAATGAAGCATAAGGGAAATAGAAGGACGGTATCATTTTCATCACAGGCTCTGTAATCTGTGTACCTTCTGTGTTGAGATTGTTTTAAAATAAAATTTATCTCCCCAAACTTCAGATTTATTTTTCATTTTTGAACTTCCTAGTTTTACTTCTGTGATGCATTTCCTTTTTCTTTTTTTTTTCTTCTTTCTTTTTTGTTCACTTCTACTTCCTGAAGGAAGGGACCTCAAAGCTGACCCTCACTGGCTGACCCAAAATGAAGGAAGCAGAAATATGTTTCTATTTATTCACTAATTCTTCTAGAATGTGTACGTGTGTGTTAACTCTCGGGAAAACACAGCATGTAGAAAAAAAATTTTTTTAACCGAGTTTTTGCTAAGCACAGATTTAAAGAGTAAGAAAATTCATTTTGCTCATTACAATTTTTAAAAGAGGGATTTTCCTCTAAATCATCATAATAACCAGTCCCCCCCCCCCTTTTTAAAGGGGTATATTTTTCCTAGCCATCTTTCCCATACACTTATTGATTACTGACATTCTTTGGTCTTTTCCCAGACATTTAGAGAACATCATGAAATACAGATTCGGAAAACCATTTGCAACCAACAGACTGCGGTGGTGTTAAGGGAATGACACAGACACAGAAACCAACGGTGAACAATCACAAATATTCAGCATACTCCATCGGGAGATTCCAAAAGACCATGCAGAGGCACTTGTTAGAAACAAAATAAACGAGTGCTTTGGTAAAGGTCTTGCGAGTGGCCGAGAGATGGGTTAACTGACTTACAGTTAACACAGAACTTTACCCTGTTGCAAAAACACCCTGGCCAGATGCTGGAAATTCTTCCAGGAGCAAGCGGGATGGACGGGGAGTTTTCAAAGCCAGCCTGATCGAGCCAGGAACTGAGATCTAATTATAGAGCTCAACGCGATCCATCACCCACTTCTGAAGCTAAGCTCTGCCTTCTAACAACGGCTCTCTTGAAATCTTGAGGAAATTACATCGCTAATTCTTAACCTGATATGCTGGGGAACCTTAAGACAAGATAATTTCGCCAACTATCTGTATTCTTTACATAAAATGTTGCGATCCCCTTATTAAAGGAACTCTGCATGTAAAGAATGGGGGGGTTGTCCCTCATCCTACTTATTTACTTATTTTTAAAACATGGGATGCTTTGAGAATTTGCGTGTCATGTGTGCTAATGTCTGTATCATTCCAATCTTAGTATATGTACTACCCCTTGTTTGAGTCCCAGCTATTACGCATTGACATTCTTTTTCACCCAAAGGAAGGGAAGAGTAAAAATTATGTTTCTATGAGAACACGTCCCCCAGCCACTGCCTTGTGGTCCCCACAGGTCGGGATAAAAGACCTCACTGGGCCCACGTGTCCGTTTACTCCTGATCACCATGCCTCGATCTGGGGATGGCTTTGACTACATGCATCAGTTCGATTTATTTGAGAGGTTCCAAATGACTTTATTCCAATTTTGTCCTCGAAACCAAACAGGCAACTCCTATGGGTTCCTGGACCAGCTGCACAAAACCCCGCGATCTGGCACAGGTGATCGCAACCTGAATGGCAAGCTGGAGTCGAGAGGACGTCCACTAACAAGTCAGCCCTGTCCTAACAGATGCTCCCCGGGTGTGGCCGTCACAACCTCGGACGACGAGCAGGCTCTCTGGCCTTACCTCTTCCTAACCTCATCTTTTGGGGCCCCAGTTTTCTTACCAGTAGAATAAGGACGTGATAGTGCCCAGGCTCACAGGGCAGTTGGAGACAACCATGGAACAGAGTCTGGTACCCCCTCAGCGCTCAGTAAATGTCAGCTGCTTATTATCTCCACATCTAAAGATAAATCTGGCCCTAGGCCTCTTCCAGCCAACAGACATTTTATCACCATCTTAGAAGTTCCCCAACACAGCTCAAGAAACCACCGTAACCTCGTGACATCTCCCCCTCGAACCCTGAGGCTTAGCTCGGACAGAAGTAGCTCTGCGACCCTCACACAGTTTCAGCAACCATCAAGCAAATGTTTTCTGCATCTACAGTGACTTCCAATTCCTCATCTCGGATGTCGCTGGCTTTGGAAACCGAATCTAAGCTTCCTTTGTGGGTAAAATCAAGGTAGAATATTAATGACTTAGATGTTTTAAAAGGGAAGTGGAGAAAGCCTTTCTGAAATGTGCTTGAGACCCAAAGGACTCTGGGCCGGCCGGCTGGCTTTCTCTTCTTCTTTCCATCCACTCTGCTTCCTTCTTTCTTCTCTCCTCCCCCTACTGGGGTTCTTCTTTCTAGCTACGGTGAAGCCCAGGTCCTTACTGTTCCGTGTTACGGGAAAACACAATGGATTCATTCACAAACAAAGTAAGTCATGCAGAACGACACATGCGCCCAGAGCGCACAAGAGACAGGATTCCAGAGCAGAACTTACCCCACGCTTTAGGCTCCTGAAGCAGTGGATTTTGGGTTTGGAGGTCATGAACTCGTTGAAGCGATGGGAGAGGGGTTCCTTTTGCTGCTTGGGAGACTGGGGGCCGTTGGGAACAGCAGAGGGTGAGGCAGAGGCAGGGGGAGGAGGGGGAGGCTGATGGGGGGATGTTAAAAGGGACATAAGCTACATGTAAGATGGAGCCGTGACAGAGTAAAATCAGAAACAAGAAGATAAGACACAAAACAAAATAAGCATCAAATCATATTCGAAATCCAAAGCAAGTAAAACACAAACGATTACATATTTAGGCCATGGTCCAAAAGAAAACATGTAGAACATGACGAAAAGTGGAGGTTTTAGTAAGTAAAGCGACGGAAGAAGAGCAAGAAATCTCCGACAAGAAGCTCATGCAGGCTCTCCCATGCAAAACTACGTTTCCGATTAGTTA
>ML105468.1:21414-35611 GCA_003697995.1 Taxidea taxus jeffersonii | reverse complement strand
TTTTGGCGATGGCAGTTATATTCTATTTCTTGACCTGAGTGGAGAACATACAAGTGAAAAGTCAACGAGGTGTAAAAATAAGATTTTAGCACTTTCTTATTTGCGTCTTGTACTATAATACAAAAGTAAAGTTAAAAACACATTTATTGGGGCACCGGGGTGGCTTAGTGGGTTAAGCCTCTGCCTTCGGCTTGGGTCATGATCCCAGGATCCTGGGATCTAGCCCCGCATCGGGCTCTCTGCTCGGCGGGGAGCCTGCTTCCCCCTCTCTCTCTGCCTGCCTCTCTGCCTATTTGTGATCTCTCTCTGTCAAATAAATAAATAAAATTTTAAAAAACCACACATTTGTTATAATCTAGTAACACAAAATAAAAATATACCTTTTCTAATTTAAGGTAACTCTCTCCTCACCCACTCTTTTTGCATCCATAAACATATGACAAGTAGCTCTGAGTTTGAATATGTAAAAGAAAACTAGATGAGGAGGAATAAGAGTGTTCTGTAAAAATTAATTTTTAGGTAAAAAAGTTATAAGGAAATCTACCTTCTATCTTAGAAAAATAACATTCCAAATAAATGGCTGTTGCCATTTGAAGATTAGGCTATTTTTATGTAGAAAACTCTTTATGAAATTGTCTATGAAGTGGAGGTTATGCTGGTCTCCCACAAAGCATGTATGTTATAAATACTTCTAGGAGCCCTTGAAAAACTCATTTTCCAGTACATCAAGTTCATCTGGAAGAAACGGACTAGAATGTACAAATAGTGGCCAATTTCCTCTTGGTACCTGTGACTCAGAAGTCGCTGGTAGAAGTGTTATATCTAAATCTTGATATTCTGAAAAAATGAAATGCAAAGCATAGCCAAGATCCAGTCATGATAATACCAATAAACCAACACTTTTGATTGCAAAAGCATAAGTCATCTTTTCTGAAGACTCATAATCTACAAATCGATCCCTAATAAAACAGTTACTTGAAAACTACTAAGGACTAGCCACACATCTGGGCAAACATATAATACACTTGGGCATTTCCAAGGAAAGGATGGTATTTTTTTTTGGCATCCTTGGTTTTGCATGCTGGCTTAGTCCAGGTAAATAAAAGGAAAGGTTTGAAACTGAGCAGAGAAATTGTTAAGAGGAGAGTGAGAGGCTTACAGGAACACAGGAAAACACCCACAGGCAGATTAAGAGGTTTTTATGATTTAAAGATTCATAATGTCATTCTGCAATGTAAAAAGATATCATGAAGTAACTTCATTTTAAACCTACCACATAAGCATTGATATTTCGCTATATTCTATACACATCCACTTAATGGTGATTAGTCATAAGAACAGCTAATCTATAGGTGACTGCATTGTTCAATCTGCCGTTATCATTAAGAGCCTCCTATGTATGTCTGGAGTCTCCATGTGAGATGCAAAAGAAATAAGCAAAGAAGATGATTCAGTTAGTGTTCCCAAGGAGTCTACAGAACTCAGAGGCACAACAGAAAAACTCAAAGATAACCAAGGCAAGACAAAATGTAAATCCCTCACTAGTTGCCAAGAAAGTACTAGGGGGTTCAAAAGGGAGAGAAAATGAGAGAAACTGGGTGAACTAAATCAGCATAGCTTCAAGAAAGGAGGTGGAGTTGACTCAGGTATATTTATATAGAGAGAGTATATTTTTGAAAAGCCTATGCATGGAAAGAGTAGGTATTAGGCACAACAGTAGAAAAATGCACAGTACTTGAGAAAACATTTTAGTACCTTTCTATCTTATTATCAATCATAATAACTTATTGGTTACATCTGACATCTACTAAAATGATTTTGATTACTGTTTCTTAGTAAGAAATCTTACTTAAATTATACTACAGTGAGCCTTGTTTAATACGGCCAACGGGAAATCCATTTTAACTGATGGCTCTCCACAGGGCTTCCCATGGAGGAAAGAGGAAAGTTATAAAATAAATAATTATTAGAGGATCTCAAAATTTTTAAAAATCCTGAATAAGCTATTTTAGTACAGATTTGGCATAATCTTCTAAACCTCTTGACTCTGCACTGATCTAAAGATTAATGTTCAGAACAATGTCCTTGAGATAACTGTGTGCTTCTCTCTCCCAAAGACTCAAGTATCTTTAATATTAAATACATTATCAGAAACACATTTTAGAAATATTTTCAGCAAAGTTTTAAGCAAAGTAAGTGTTTTGATGAATTTTAGAAAATAAAATTATCCAGGACACATATGTCTCAAATATTCTTTTTATCAATGACTTAGTATTGTCACAGAATAAAGCTTCAGCTGCTTCTTAATCCAGGGTAATAATGGGAGACCTGAGGTTCATTTTAGGGAAGTGGAGCATGGAAATAGTCAACTTTAATTTCCCAGAATTCAATAACAGTTTAGTTCAGTCATGGTAAGCATTTACATACATTCACTCAATCTTTTTATCAAACTGTTGTAGAAGTGTTATTTTCATTTCTAGTTTAAAGATAAGAAGGTTGAAGCTTGGAGAGGCTCAGTAACATGTCCAAGGTCAGCAGAGGGCCAAGACCCATCCAAGTTTGTTTGACTTCAAAAGTTTGTTTGACTTAATGAAGTCATTGTTTTCAGATATTCTTGCTCTCCATGTATTTTATGTTACTTGGTTTCCAGTAGCAGAACTCGCAGACTCAGCTGTTTGGTAATATACTTCAACAATAATAAAGTGGGATGCTTTCCCCTAAAAATATTTTAAACAAGTAGCTCATGTTTACTGAGCACGTATTATGTGCAAAATGCTGTGTATGTATTGATTCTTTTGCTCCTATAGCAACTTGTGAGTTTGGTAGTATAATTACCACCATTCTGCAAAGGAAAAATCTGTCCTCTGTGACTAAGCACTTTGCTTTGTTTCTCCATCTTCCACTGGATGCTCCTTTTCAACTTACTCCATAGGTTCCGCTTTCGACCTCCCGACCTGTGACTTGTCACTTTTGGAGAGCCCCAGAGCTCAGTCCTCTCTTCTCTCTTTCACTTCCTTGTGGTGCCTCATGGTTTTAAGATCCATCTCTGTGCTGTTGACTCAATAATTCATATCACCAAGCACCTGGGTGGCTCAGTCATTAAGCATCTGCCTTTGGCTCGAGTCATGACACCAGGGTCCTGGATGAGCCTTGCCTCAGGGTCCCTGCTTGGTGGGAAGCCTGCTTCTCCCTCTCTCACTCCCCCTACTTATGTTCCCTCTCTCGCTGTCTCTCTCTGTCAAATAAATAAATAAAAAATCTTAAAAAAAAAATTCATATCACCTACCCTAACCTCTGCGGTAAAATCCAGGCTTAAATACCCAACTGCATGCACCACACATCACTTAGATGATAGACATCTGAAACATAACATATCCAATCTGAACTCTTAATTTCCTTCTCACTGTAAGGGCCTATTTAGCCAAAACGGCTCCATTTCGGTTGAATAGCCATTTTGTTGTTTATGCAGTAAAACTTAAATGGACCCTGCTCCCCCCACCCCCCAGGGGACTTACTTAAAAACAAGTCCCGGAAACCAGTCCCAGGTAACAAAGCCCAACTACAAGGCGGGTCAGGCCAGGTGGAAGTATCCAGTCAGTGGGGGCGCATACTGTCTCCCTAGCAACCAAGGAGTATGGGCCCCGCCCTTTGGGCACCTTTTGGGTGCCAGTTCTGACCAAGGTGATAGGCTAGTTCAAATGACTATTATAGGGTCAATTGTAACTCAATTGGTCACTTATGTGTGACCTAGCCTGACTGTGCAGTTTTCTCTGTGTTGTTGGCCACCTGTGCATGGCCAGGCTCAACCACATGGCCTTTGCCCTTAAAAGCCAGTCTGTAAGGCAGAGAGGGGTCGCCTCTCTTTGTAAGAGACGGCCCTGGCCGGTCAGTTTGATTCTTGATGCTTGGCGCGAAATAAAGCTTTGCTTGACCTTCGCTTTGTATCAGTCTCGCTCCTTTGATTATGGACCCAATACTCACAGTCTTCCTTATCTCAATATATTTTCCTTAAAATTTTAACACAGACTAACTTCACTTTGATTAATAAAATCTAGAGTTGCAACCATTTTCCTAAATAGGTTACTGAATTCGCTGACATTTATATTCTGAGATTTGCTGAAAAATATATCTGATTCCAAGGTTGAGATTTATGTTGTATGCACACACACACACACACACACACACACTTAGAAATAATTTGTATACATTTAATAATGTATAAATAAGATCAATATTTATATCTACGATTACAGATACACTCTTCTAAGATACACTGTGTCATAGTTTTAATAGTATATAAATAAATAAAAGTACTAAAAGTAAAATCAATGCAACAAGTATGTCCCACTGGCAAATGAAAAGGCACTCCACATGGTTATTCACTGAGGCAATGTACATTAAACTTACAGTGGGGTACCACTACACATCCAACAGAAGAGTTAGCATGAATCAGACTGAGAATACCAAGTGCTGGTGAGGTTGTGAAGGAAAGGAAACTCTCACATTAGAGAAAATATAACTCATGTTAGTGGGAATAAAAAGTTTAACATTAAAATATGGCCTCAAAAGAGCATCTGTTACTTTCATCAAGTCAACAACATCTGCTTTGGGGAAGTGCCATTTTTGTCTCATTCTGTTGGGGCTGTTTACCATACATTCCTGCCTCCCTTTCCAAAAAAGCAAAGAGTGTATATATCCCTGGACATAGTGATTAGTGTAATGGTCAGCTTTTGCTTCAAGCTAAGTCACTAAGAATCCTCTAGGGGTGATCCAATCTCATTTCTTTCTCTGGCCTCATCAACGTTCAAGATGATGTAGACTTGTGGCTGCTGGGGCCATCTTATCATAAGATAAGGAGAGTGGCTTCACTCTCCTTATCAAGGAGACTGGAGAGACAGAATGCCTATGACATTACTGAACTTGTATTTGAAGCTAGGATACACCACAGACTTCTGACTTTTGCAGGCAAATAAATTCCCTCCTGATGCTAGGTTACATTGGGTTTCTGTTATTTGTACTTGATGGTGTCCTCGTATACTGTTGAATTACTCCTCGTTTTCCCAATTTAAGCCCTCAAGTTTTTTTTTTTTTTAAAGATTTTTATTTATTTGACAGACAGAGATCGCAAGTAGGCAGAGAGGCAGGTAGAGAGAGAGGAAGGCAAGCAGGCTCCCCACGGAGCAGAGAGCCAGACATGGGGCTCGATCCCAGGACTCCGGGATCATGACCTGAGCCGAAGGCAGAGGCTTTAACCCACTGAGCCATCCAGGCGCCCCCCTCGAGTTTTTTATTGCATTTTTTGGCATCTATTTAGTTTTATCTACGAGTGATAGGAAGGTATCTGAATGGAGGCCCATAAACTTTGAGTTTTATACTTTCTTACATAAACTTATTTATTTTGTATTTCTAAATAGCTCCTACTTCCTAGTTTCCTTTAAAAAAGAATGTCTCGGGATGCCTGGGTGGCTCAGTTGGTTAAGTGGCTGCCTTCGGCTCAGGTCATGATCCCAGCATCCTGGGATCGAGTCCCACATCCGGCTCCTTGCCCGGCAGGGAGCCTGCTCCTCCCTCTGCCTCTGCCTGCCTCTCTGTCTGCCTGTGCTTGCTCTCGCTCTCTCTCTGACAAATAAATAAATAAAATCTTAAAAAAAAATGTCTTTTTGTTTTAAATGTTTAATTATTGAGGACTTTAGTATCTTAATGAGCTGAATAGGGTAAATATCATTATTCTTATTTTATAGAAGGAAAACATAATACAAAGAAATGAAGTCATTGAGTCTAACTTCAAGGGAGATTGGCAAAAGTACAAAATAGGAATTGATATAATCTAATGCCTATCTCAACACATTTTCCATTAGGATTTGATGAATATATTATATATAAAAAGAATTGATAATCTTTAGGCCAGTACCTGACCTAGAGTCTTAAGTGTTATAGAACATGTTTAATACTTATATTCAACAAAGAAAATATCAGTGTCTTGTTACCAAAGTTCTGGTTGACTGAATATTTTACTATTAAAAAAATCCTTTTCTGCTCATATCCTGTTAAAAATATGATAAAACTATTTTTTTTGGTTTATCAAATATTAATTCTATGGATGTTACATTTTTTTCACAAAAAACAGGGTGGTAAACTATTTTTTTTTTAAACACAGTGAGAGTCTTTAAAGATTTTATTTATTTATTTGACAGAGATCACAAGCAGGCAGAGAAGCAGGCAGAGAGAGAGGAGGAAGCAGGCTCCCTGCTGAGCAGAGAGACGGATGCGGGGCTCGATCCCAGGACCCTGAGATCATGACCTGAGCTGAAGGCAACGGCTTAACCCACTGAGCCACCCAGGTGCCCCGGTAAACTATTTTTTAATGGTAATTGACTTACAAAGAGTTTGAAATGCTAATTGGGCTTCTTAGAGTAAATAGGCTATGTTGTATAAGAACTCATTTCATTCCTTTTGAGGAAGAAAAGTTCCAAAAGTTCCAAAAGAGAAAGTATTATCAAAAAAGGGAAACGTGTTTTTGTTATAAAAGAAAGTTTCCATTAATATCTGATGGACAATTATAATTTAAAGTATCCCATATTCTAAGGCACCATTTTTACTTCTCTTTCCTCAAATTGTCATTCTCAATCATTTGACCTTGTGGACACTCAACACTATCTTAACCCAATTAGGAGAACAGGAATGGAAAAAAGCCAGAAAGACAAACATCAAGTAAGACAATTAGAATAGAGAAACTGAGAGCAGAATATTAAAAAGAATTGGGTGGGGGCACCTGGGTGGCTCAGTGGGTAAAAGCCTCTGCCTTCAACTCAGGTCATGATCCCAGGGTCCTGGGATCGAGCCCCGCATCTGCTGAGCAGAGAGCCTGCTTCCCCCTCTCTCTCTGCCTGCCTCTCTGTCTACTTGTGATCTTTGTCTGTCAAATAAATAAATACAATCTTAAAAAAAAAAAAAAAAGAATTGGGTGGCTGGAAAGGAAAGGAGGAAGAATAGAGGACAAAATAGAGGAAGAAAAGAGGAGAGAAAAAGTTGAGAGACAGTTAGCAAGTGGGTATAAGAGAGGTGAAAAGAGAGAAAAAAGAATTGAAAAAGAAATTGAAAAAAACCCTGAAAAACCCAAATCAACGTTTGCTCATTTGCTACATAAAGCTAACAAAACTTAGAATAACATAACAGATGTAGTATATAGATAAATATTTTTTTCCAAATATAAATGTGTGTCCTTTTATAGTAACAAGACCTCGTATGCTCAGACTTCAGTTCAAAAGTCTGATCCTGAATTCTGGTGTGAAACTAGACACAGAGATCAGAACAACTAGCCCAGATGTAGAGGCTAGTATATTTAATAATTAAATGTATGGTTAAAAAAATTAAAAAATAGGGGATATGTGATAGATCCTTCATTAAGTGATTGGGATATTAGATAACTATTTAGAAAAAATAATATTTAAATTCTAAGAAAAAAGTTAAGTCAAAAATGGGAAACTACTGACAAAGTTTTTAAAAAACTGATAAGGATGAATGTCCTTCATACATAGTTTATACAAACCAATAAAAAAATTAAGAGCATATCCAATAGGGAGTGAATAAAGGCAAAAGCATACTATAAAAAAATGAAATTGGCTAGTGTTCATATGAAAAAATATTCACTTGTACTAGAAATTTTTAAGAGTAAAACATAAATACAGTTTTCACTTAAGAAATCAGAGGCATTAAAAGTGATAATATCCAATACTGACAAGCTCTGGTGAGATAGGTACACTTAAAACATTGCTGGTAGGGGCGCCTGGGTGGCTCAGTGGGTTCAGCCTCTGCCTTCGGTTCAGGTCATGGTCCCAGGGTCCTGGGATCGAGCCCCGCATTGGGCTCCCTGCTCTGTGGGAGGCCTGCTTCTCCCTCTCCCACTCCCCCTGCTTGTTTCCTGTCTCCCTGTCTCTCTTTCAAAAAAAAAAACAAAAAAGATTGCTGGTAGTAATATAAAATAATATAAATTTTCTGGAGGACAATTTAGAATGATGTGTCAAATATTTAAATAAGAACTACATACTTTAATGAGATCAGAAATACAGACAAAGATTTGGGTAAAAGGATACCCATTCCAGTTATTTGTAATAGCACTTTATTGGGAAATGGTTATACAAACGCAACATTTATTTTTGAGTGGGCTATGAAGTACGAATTTAACTGAATTTTCCCCATGTGGCTAGTTGACCCAGCGTCATACACCTTTCCCCACAGATGTAAGATTATACCTCTGTTTCCATATCCACAGTGGTTTGTTTGTTTGTTTGTAGAATGGTATTCCATTCTCTTCCACTGATCTCTTTATTATCCTACGGCTAACATTACATAGACTTAACAGCATCATTTTAGAATGAGTCTTGATATTGGGTAGAACAAGTTTTTCTGCTTTCCTATTGTTTCAAAACCATTTTGGCCTCCCCCCCCTTTCTTACTCAAAAAACATTTTAGAAATGTATTTAGAATAAGCTTAGTAAGGTCCTCCCAAAGATCCTTTTACGATTTTGGATAGAATTAAATTTATGGATGCATTTGAGAGAAATGACATCTCTTAGATATTAAGACTTCCCATTCAATAATGTGACATAGGTCTTCATTTAAGTATTTTTTTAATGTATATACCTGTATCTATATATCTATGTAATGGGCACACACAACTTTTTTATAATTATTCCTTTTTATTGCTATTATAAACGGTATTCTAAAATATTAACTTTCTGTTTTTGGCTGATATAGAGAAAAATACAACTGATTTTTGTATACTGATCTTATATTTAGCAACTTAGTGACCTCTTAATGTGTTTCCTTCCTGATGGCCCACTTTCCCCTATGTTAGGGGCTATTTGAGAACTCTGAGGTGTGGAAACTGTCGAACATCATTCAGAATGTGTGAACTGGGGTGAAGGCAGACAGATGTGTCACCCCTTCCCCTCCTGACTCTGGCAATAATGGAACATGGAGGAATTTCCTCTAAAGTGGTGTCTATCCCCATGGGAGAGTGCTTGTCTCTTTCAGGTATAGTGCTCAGGTCCTATAAACTATTGTTTCCTTCAGTTTGGGAGCTGGTTCCTTTTAAGCCTTCAGGTTTTAGTCCACATGTTACCTTTTCACTGACTACCCTACTAGCATCTGCTAACTCTCACCTGTATTCCCTATCACAGAATCCAGTACATACATACCCTTTATAGCAGGTAATGATCACATTTCAGGGGTGTATGTTTGATCAAGTTCTTGTTTAGTGTCTGTCCTCCCCATCTACTGTAAGCTCATAACATGCAGGGACCAAGTCTGTTTATAGTACTCCTATATTTTTGTTACCTGCCACTTAGCTCAATAAATATTGGTGGACTGAATGAATGATTAGATATGTTAAACATCTGTTTGAATTTTTAATGTTAATAATATATTGTACCATCATTTAAAATATATTTTACCATATAATTTTATTTTAGCTCTACTACCTTTAAAATAGGCATCGCTAGCCCCCATTTGATAAATGAGATAACAAAGGCACAGGGAAATAAGTAACACGGTCCAAATTAACAGCTAGAAATCAGTGGAGTGAAAAACTGGGCTCAAATCACCTAACTCCAAATCCCATTCAAAACTATTAACAAAAGAGAAAGAAAAAGAAAAGGAGGGAGAGGATACAAGAGAAGATAGATGAGGGAGGAAAGTCCACTTATTTCTGAACTTTCCATGGTAAGGGCACATCATTCAGTTTATTCTGCTAAGAACTCCTTAAATCCCATACTTTAAATCTTTTCAGAAGCTTCATACCTCATTAAAACATTTCAGGCCAGTAGATATATTAAGACTTCCAAGCAACACTATTCTCCATGAATCATACAGAGTGGGAAAGAAAGGAGTTTGCAGTTATAGAGTAAGTCTCTTTTCCTCCAATACACTTCACCAGTATAAAACTTCCTGGTAAAATCCAGTCAGATAATTATGTCTGATAATTGCAAGAAGTACATAGAACATGATTTAATTTCAATTCCAAGTTCTAATTCATTATTTTATAACTTTTCCTGCCTTAGTTAAAATTAAACAAAACTTTGGCTCTCTCATAACACTTAAAAGCCAGATGAGAATATCTTCCAAGTTTTACCATAGTTGTGAGGGTAGAAATAGAATTAATTTCCATTGGAAGCATTATTGAAAGAAAGAATAGTACACTACATTTTGCTAGATATGTCTCCTAAGGTGAGGGAAAGAAAAGCAAAAATAAACTGTCGGGACTACATCAAAATAAAAAGCTTTTACACAGCAAAGGAAACTGTCAACAAAACAAAAAGGCCACCTACTAAATGGGAGAAGATCTACAAATGGTACATCTGATAAAGGTTAATATCCAAAATGTATGAAGAACTTCTATAACTCAACACTGAAAAACCAAACAATCCTACTAAAAATGGGCAGAAGAACTGAATAGACATTTTTCCACAGAAGACATTCAGATACAAACAGATACATGAAACACATGAGAAGATGCTCGACATCACTAATCAGCTGGTGAGGATGTGGAAGAGAAGGAGCCCTCATGCACTATGGGTGGGAATGTAAATTGGTGCTTCGGTATGGGGGAGGAGTTCTTAAAAAAATTAAAAATTGCAATACTCTACGGTCCAACAATTCCACTACTGGGTTTTTATTTGAAGAAGACAAAAACACTAATTTGAAAAGATACATGAACCTTTATGTTTATTGCATTATTTTCAATAGCTAAGATACAGAATCAACCTAAGTGTCTACTGATAGATGAATAGATTAGGAAGCTGTGTTATCTGATGCAGCCATAAGAAAGGATGAGACAGTGCCAGTTGAGACAACATGGATGGACCTAGTGGGCATTCTGCTACGTGAAATAAGCCAGACAAGACAAATACTGTACGATTTCATTCATATGTGGAATCTTAAACAAAGCAAACAAATGAATAAACAAACAAAAGGCAGAATCAGACCTATAAACACAGAGAACAAACTGATGGTTACCAGAGGGGAAAAGGGTGGGGGGATGGGCAAAACGGGTGAAGGGGAGTGGGAGATGGAGGTTTCCAGTTATGGAATGAACAGGTCATGGGAGTGAAAGGCGCAGCAGAGGGGATATGTCAAAGGTACTGTAATAGCGCTGCACTGGGATGGATGGTAACTACAGTTGTAGTGAGCATAGCGTTACATATAAGCTTGTCAAATCACTATGTGTACACCTGAAACGAATGTTACATTGTGTCAACTCTATTCAAAAAAAATACTACACTCAACAATATTTGTACTTTAATCAATGATTTTCATTGATTTTAATCAATGATTCTGTATGTCCCCTTTTCTTTCTCTGTTCCTAAATCTAATGATAAAGTGCTTGGAAGTTTCCAATGTTTCTGATTAGCGAGCTTCACACTGTGAAGTCCCAAGAAGGAAAGAAATCTCCTATTTTTCCCCATCTCCGGGTCGTAAAAGACAAAGTACCAGCCCTTACGTTAATAATACTATTTTTGTGATTTGGCAGGGAAAATACTTTGCTGTCAAAGGATAATCCACACAGCAGAGCTGATAGCTAAGTGAAACACTCTGATGGAATGGGACCTTATTACAGAAGCTATTGACACAAGAACTCTAACTCGCTGAAAAGTACCACTCACCTCTTCCTGAACCCAACAGAGTAATGATACAGTACTGAGGAAATTCTGTCTGCTGCAGGAGGACAAAACAGTCCATTCTTAATCCAGAGCGGTTTATCAGGGATGGACAATGACACGACCTAGAGCTTAGTGAGCCCCATGTCAGGACTCGGACATACCCATCACTGAGACATCATATTCTATCAGCAGTGTTGCTTCTTGTCCGCACTGTTTAAGGATACTCATGGCTTCAGCATGTGTGGTTCCGAGAAGCCGAATTCCATCCACACTGAGCAACCTGTCGCCAGGTTTGATCGTGCCCTCTCTGCAGGGAGAACAGAGAAGCAGTCTTCATTAGCGGAACATAATGTGATTTAGCATTAACAGTTGCTTAGCTAAAGCGGTTCTCTCACGTGTTCGACCATCCATCCTATTTACACTTCCTGTTAAGTATCGTTGTGACAGTAAGAGAGGAAAGCCGTAACCCTGAACAGAAAATTGCTACAATATGAGTGTCAGTAATAAGGAAATGACTCCACATCAGTCAACCATCAACTCACCCACACTTAACTCTTGGGGTGCAAAAGTATGAAATGCACAGTTTTCTTCCCTTTTCTAGGTTTTTGCCAAAATATCCAAAATTGATTTATTAGAGCCTGGCTTTGGAAAACTAGGTAAATGCTACTAAAATGCTACTAAAAAAGTAGCATTTACCTAGTTTTCCAAAGCCAGGTGAGCAGAAAAGCCTGCTGATTCCATTCAGTTAATTACCAGTGAACCCAAGAAGGACAGGGAGCACTGGTGAAAAATTTCCCTAGTCTATAAATTTCCCTATTGATTTATCAGACCAATTTGGCAATCATCAAATTGATTCAGTCTCATATTCCCTATGAGAGGGAAATACTATTCTTTCTGCTGTGACCACAGACACTCAAGGTACTGGAAAAAGATGCCTCAGATATTAGGGTACACCACTAAAATATCGTCCAGGAGCCTCCCAGATCATAGCCTCCCTGCCTGAGGGAGGGTCATGGAGATGAGAAAACCAAATGGGGGGATTGCAAGTTTAGGATTTGAAAGGATAAAAATCTCTTAACTATCTTTCACCTAGATAACTCTCTTAAGAATTTTGACTCTAGGGGCGCCTGGGTGGCTCAGTGGGTAAAAGCCTCTGCCTTCAACTCAGGTCATGATCCCAGGGTCCTGGGATCGAGCCCCGCATCTGCTGAGCAGAGAGCCTGCTTCCCCCTCTCTCTCTGCCTGCCTCTCTGTCTACTTGTGATCTTTGTCTGTCAAATAAATAAAATCTTAAAAAAAAAAAAAAGAATTTTGACTCTAAATTTTTATCTTAAATTTTTAGATTCCATTTCATCCCAAATTAAATTGGTTATACGTTGCTCACAAACTAGTGGCCTGCTTCTGACATTTTGGTCAACCCTACCCTAAATGTTAATAAGGAACGAAATGTTATTTACTTCTGGAAAAATCACTGACAAGAGAAACCAATACCTTCGTAGTCTCTTATTTTATATTAAACACAAACTTTTTAGAAAAGTAAGATAACAGCATGAGTTTTGAAGGAAAAGAAACCTGATTTCCTATCCTGGCTCTTCCGTGTATAAGCTGGCTGCCAAGTCACTTAAGCATACCGTACCTCAATTTTTTCACCTGTAAGTGTGGATAAAAAATACTTCACTTCGTAGGCAGCTGCAAGGATGAAATAAAATAATGTCTGCCAAGCACTTAGTATGCTTCCTGGCACATGGCTAAGTGCTCAATAAATAGTATGTATCATTACTGTTTCTATTGCATAAGAGAAGGTTTAAAAACTGTATCCTTGTTTGAAACATAGTGCAAAGTCTGGGGTAATCAGGGGATTTTTTTCCCAACCCCTCAACAATATCGAATGGCAGGAGTTGTGGTCTCCTGCCTTTATGGAATTGACTTTTGATGTGGGAAATCAATACAAAGACAAGTATCTCCTGAGAGAGCTAAGTTGTGAGTTTACTTAGGACCCCACCATCCCATGTTTATGATGTGAAGGGAAAGAGCTGCCCTTTCAAATATTCTAATCAGTAAGAAAGAGAGAGCTCTAGACACTGACAACGCTCCTTCCCTCTTACTAAAAGTCACTTTCAGGGGCGCCTGGGTGGCTCAGCTGGTTAAGCAGCTGCCTTCTGCTCAGGTCATGATCTCAGGGTCCTGGGATCAAGCCCTGCATCGGGCTCTCTGCTCGGCGGGGGGCTGCTTCTCCCTCCACCCCTCTCCCCAGCTTGTACTCTCTCTCTCAAATAAATAAGAAGAATCTTTTAAAAAAAAGTCCCTTCCATTCTGACATACATAATCATTATCAAAAGGTAATAATAGTCATAAGAATGTGGATAATAGTAGCAATCAAAATGCCACCACCCATCTTTTCAGGTTAGGAGATTAGCAATTGGGGATGATGCATGTAAAGTGCCTGCTGAAAAAAGCAGCTACCTTTTATTAAGTATCTACTGCATGATAGGTCCCCTGCAAGGCACTAGGCAGCCATTGATAAAACTGAAGACTTT
>ML105468.1:0-16414 GCA_003697995.1 Taxidea taxus jeffersonii | reverse complement strand
TTTATTATAAATTCTCTTCTATGTCCAGGACCCCTTTGTAAAACTTCCATGCTCTGGGCTCCTCCAGCCTTTTCTTGAGACCCCCCCCCTCCAGATGGCCTACTGATTAGATCTGAGGAGCCCATTTTACATTTGGACACATAGTGGTGTTAGAAGCTTCTTTCTAATTATTCATCGGATACCTTCTTCCTTCAGCTTTCATCTCCTGGTGCTTGTTCTATTATTTAGAGCAGTGAAACAAAAATGGATGCTCTCTGCTCTAAGAAACATTTTCTGAAAGTAGAAAACAGTGATTATACACCTGTAAAGTCTCATCTTCTTCAGGCTGGACATCTCCACTTTCTGAACTATTCTGCATCTGACCCGGTTTCTTTATACATAACCATCCTGGCTGCCCACCCCGGGGGTCCCTAGTTGGCCAGTGTCTGATAAGTATGAATATTAACCATCAAATATTCCATCCCTAACATCTGCCTGGTAGAACAGACTGGCTTTTCCCAAACTTGGAACAGGTAGAGAGGTCAACTTAAAGAAATTAGCCTCAACAAAAAATCTAGAGGCATTCACTGCTCCTGATGAACGCAAATGCTTCCTCTCTGCTCACTTCTACTACAAATGATTTATTCAGTCTGGCTGAATGATACAAGCTCCATTTCAGTATCTCATTCTTTCCCTCAGTTTGATGGCTTCTTTCAAAGTTCTTCTTTACTTACAAAAGGAAATTCACAACTTCCTCAGAAAAGCATTTTTAAAATGCAAATCATGACCATAAATTACAGCATATGCTTACCCACATTTATATAAATACTATTATGTAATTTCTCTTTGGCAAGGTGATCATAAAAAGATAGATCTGTTTTCTCCTGAAGGGATGTTGATTTAGAAAAGGATGGGGGGGCCTAAGACAGTACGAGACTTCCCATAATTTTGATTTGGTCTACATTTAAATCCATAACAGTGAATGCATGGCAAAGGGTGAGATAGCCCTAAATTTCTTGATATGTGGCATTTTTTAAAAAGATTTCATTTATTTATTTGTTAGAGAGAGAGAGAGAGCAAGCACAGGCAGACAGAGTGGCAGGCAGAGGCAGAGGGAGAAGCAGGCTCCCTGTCAAGCAAGGATGTGGGGCTCGATGTGGGGCTCGATCCCAGGACGCTGGGATCATGACCTGAGCCGAAGGCAGCTGTTTAACCAACTGAACCACCCAGGTGTCCCGATATGTGGCATTTTATCAGTATTTGAAATAACAACCAAATTTAGCTTATGATTCACCTAGTTCTAGACATTTGGAGCTGCAAAGCAAAAGAGAGACCACTCAGAGACCAGTAATATTCTCAATGCTAGCTGCATGTTAGCATCACTCATCTGGAATGCTTTTTAAAAATATCCATGCTGTATGATCTCCCTGATATGAGGAAGCAGAGATGCAATGTGGGGGGCTTGGGGGGCAGGAAAAGAATAAATGAAACAAGATGGGATCGGGAGGGAGACAAACCATAGAGACTCTTAATGTCACAAAACAAACTGAGGGTGAGAGTTGAAAGTAGAGCTACCCTATGACCCAGGAATCACACTACAGGGTATTTACCCAAAGGATACAAACATAGTGATCTGAAGGGGCACCTGCAACCCAGTGTTTATAGCAGCAATGTCCACAATAGCCAAACTATGGAAAGAACCTAGATGTCCATCAACAGATGAATGGATAAAGAAGATGTGGTGTATACATATACAATGGAATACTATGCAGCCATCAAAAGAAATGAAATCTTGCCATTTGCGACGACGTGGATGGAACTAGAGGGTATTATGCTTAGCGAAATAAGTCAATCAGAGAAAGACAATTATCATATGATCTCCCCAATATGAGGAGTTTGAGAGGCAAAGTGGGGGGCTTGGGGGGTAGGGAAGGAAAGAAATGAAACAAGATGAGATCAGGAGGGAGACAAAATATGAGACTTTTAATCTCACAAAACATACTGGAGAGTTGCCAGAGGGAGGGGGTACGGAGAGGGTGGTTGGGTTATGGACATTGGGGAGGGTATATGCTATGGTGAGTGCTGTGAAGTGTGTAAACCTGGAGATTCACAGACCTGTACCCCTGGGGCTAATAATACATTATATGTTTATAAAAAAAAATCCAGGGGCGCCTGGGTGGCTCAGTGGGTTAAAGCCTCTGCCTTTGGCTCAGGTCATGATCCCAGGGTCCTGGGATCGAGCCCCGCATCAGGCTCTCTGCTCTTTGGAGAGCCTGCTTCCCTTCCTCTCTCTCTGCCTCCCCCTCTGCCTACTCTTGCTCTCTCTCTGTCAAAAAAAAAAAAAAAAAATCCATGCTGGGGCCACAATGCAGACCAAATCTGAATATTGGGCTCCATGTATTAGGTGAGTAGACCCTATCTATAATTTTCTAGCTGAAAATGACTGATAAAGTTTCCTTGCCCAAAGTGAAAAGGAACTTAGTGGCAGAGTGCTTTCCCTATTATTCCAAGCCATCTTCCTTAGCTTGGTGGCAAAGGCAATAACTCAAATTTAACTCTGCAAATTTCAGGCCAGACATCATTTTTCATTCTATAGGTGAAAGGTTCTATTGTTTGGGGAGTCAAGGTTTTAGAACCTCTGACAAATAGCATTAGAAATGCAATTCCATTCATCAGGTAAAAGCCTGCTTTATTGTTCCAACACCCATTCTAACTGGTGAAGAAGAAATTCACCAATACTAAATGAAGGTCCTCCATCTGTGATACTGTCCTCTTGATACTGTCCTCCTCCTTCCTGAAAGTCCTGGTGTTCTCACTGAAAGAGGTGTAGCTCAAAATCCATTGATGCCATGATGTCTTCTCTGCCTTGATAACATCAACCCACAGTACTTTCTCTTCTGCACCACTTTTTGTGATGAATCGGGATTCTGAAGGGAGGGATGGGGGCCACCTTTTAAGCATGGACCACCCTTCAGGTGGGCCTCAAACTACTCTAAAAATATAAATGCTTCCTTTGATTCTCCTGAAAAATTGTGCAAAATTCCACAAACTTTTACGTTCAACTGATGTACTAAGGGAGTGTTTAAAGCCTACAAAAATGTGCTTTTCATAAACTAAAACTGATTCATTGTTACTAAGGTTTTAAAATCAGTGTAACACTAAGAAGTCTATGTCCACACAAATCTAGGCCACATTCAAGTATTTATTCATTTATTTATTAAGCACCTATGATGTACCAGGTAGTATTCTAGGCTCATCCTAGAAAATGCTTATTCTTCATGCATGTACAGATACTTGAAATTCTTGCAAATGGTGGGATGGGCCTTTTGTTGACATTATATTGTCGGTTGTCTTGAGGTGGTTATAGATTTCATATGCTTCCATTCTTTTCTTGTTCCTAATGATAAATTACTGTTGCTTTAGCTCTTTCATTAGCAATTTGATTTGTTATTGATTAACCATATAGCAACTAGTAATGAATATTTGCACCAGCAGTATTTTTTACTGTATCTTTTCAATAATTAGGGTTGTAGGCATATAGTTCAAGTGTCATTCTATCAGACCTATATTGCAAAAACAGATTTGTATCTACCACCCTCTGAGCCAAAATTACTTGTATACTGACTTTTTATTATATTCATCTAGTTCCTTTGCACAGCAATGTGGGAATGGTTAAAGGTAAATGATGAAGGTACAACGCTCCATCTAAAAATAGGAGCTGGTCAGAAAAAGGTAATAATTGCTGGTCTAAATCACTCAGTGAGTTCCACATTTTCCATTTTCTCTATCATTCACTTGGGTACTTTATTAACCTATGTCTTAAATTCACTGGATTATAATTCCCTGCAGACAGGGAGCTGTCTTATGACTCCCTAGTACTCGGCCCTCTGCTGACATGCTGACAAGTCCTTAATAAATATCTGATTGATTTGCTAGATAACTGGCATGGAATGGAATCTAATGTTTAAAGCTTAGTTATTTAAGACAAGTCTATATAAGTAAACACATTTCTTTTATTCCTGGATGCATGTATGTTTATTAGGATGCTTAATTTTAACTAAAATTTTAACAATTTGGATAAAATTTTGACCTGGTGAAATATGAAATATAATAGGTAAAGACAAAAAAATCAAGAAATGTGAAATGTCAAAAAAATTCCTTAATGCCTACATAGTTCCCTATTGAAATTTATTGTCATACTAGGAATTATGAGATGTTTATCTGCAGTCTTTAAGGTATGAAACCGCTAATAAGAAAAATAAAATATTGAAAGCCAGAATTACAGCTCAGAATTGATAGTTTTATAGATAAGTTGGAGTCACTTGAAATCTTTATGATTAATGTCATTCCATAATAAAGTAAGTTAAGCTGATGCACATAGATTCTTAGGGACTAGATTATTTTCAATCCATTTTTAGAAAGCTACAATAACAAAATGTATTTCATGAGAAAATAAAGTTGCTTAATCCTAGTGTATTAAATCAAATCAAGCCATATTCATCAACATTTTTGACTCAAAGGTAAAGAAAAGTATAAAGGGAAAGCAAAACACATGTTGAAAAGTGGTTAAATCAGTAGGACGAATGAATTGACAAGGTTTACAAATGGTGACTTCTTGCTCTGTATTAATGGGCTGAAAACAAATCTAGGTCATTTGGATTCTTTGATTCCCACTCATTGCTTTATTTTTTAAAATAATGGTGCAAATATTATAAGGTGACTTTATGCATTAGAAACATCTGTTGTTATTTGGATGACTTTCTAGTTCACTGCTAATATTTCATTGACAAATTCTCCAAGAATATCAGATAATTCATATTTTCTAGCCACCACCTACCTCGTATTACAAAACCAAAGGTATTTCCTTCTTTATGTAGTGTGACCTCCACCGTTCGGAAAATAACACTTGATCCTTGAACAGCTGAATGCCAGGAAGAGAGAGAGAAATATAAGTCTTAAGTCATAAGAACACATCCATTTTTTTGATGTGGCATAAGACACTACAGATCCCGTTGCAAATTATTCTTATTATGAGTAATCAAAGGGCAATAATTTCTTTTCAAAGAAAATGTTAGAAAAAAATACTTGGAATGTCATATGAATACCATAAAATAGACTGCATAAGTGATTTAGGCTTAGGCCCAACTGGAATCAAAATCATGGGTACTTTCTTCTGTCTTATGTAGCCAGCTTGTAGGTGGAGCATATAATAATCACATTGTTAAAACTCATAACAAGAGAGACGATCTTCATATACTCAATAGAATTATTTCCCCTTTGTAAAATTTAAAACCAGTAAGATTTTTGTAAAACTTGAAATAATGTATTTATATTTATTTTTGCAGCTAATATGGGAACAAAAAGTGCTACTCTCAAATTATCATTAATGCTGATGCAGGTAGATTTCCTGACATAATGGATGCATAGCAATTAACAAAGACAACCCAAATCAAACTTGGAAGACAAAAAAAGTTCTAAGTATATTCAGAATATTACTGCTATCTAATAAAATAAAGATTTACTTAATTTTATTTGATACCATCATGTATGTTGTGTTTATTGCTTCTATGTCACAAAATAAAACTGCATGATCAAGTTGATATATCTAATTAATAATATATACCGTATACATGTGTAACACAGGGTATAAGTTGCAGGAAGGTATAGTAACTAAATTCTTCTGTCAGATTGTTCTCAGGAAAATGGTGAGTAATTCTGGTTATATAGTATACCACTGCTGAATTAATAAAACGCAAATTTCCACAAATGAACATTTCATCATTATGGATACAGGGATGTTTTTATTCAGAAAGACAAAAGGACCTGCAAACAGTAGAATTCGATGGTCTTGGATCCTAATCTTAAATTTGTACAATGATAACTAATTATCTAATGCTGTATTTATTATCAATGGCACACTTTTTACATTGCTATTAGATCTTGAGAAGTTTATTACATGAAACTACCAACAAGAGGGGAGCCTGGGTGGCTTAGTCAGTTAGGTCTCTAACTCTTGGTTTCAGCTCAGATCATGATCTCATGGGTCTGGGAATGAGCCCCATGTTGGGCGCTCAGCCTGGAATCTCCTTGAGGGTCTCTCCCTCTGCCTACCCCTGCCCCCACCATGTGTGTGCTCTCTCTCTCTCTCTCTCAAATAAATAAACCTTTAAAAACTAATACTATCCACAAGAAATATATGGATAGACTAGATATAGGTATAGAGTCTATAGACAGAATTTAATTGCATCTTTTAAAAGAATATTTCTTACCATTCACAGATTTTAATTTAGCATTAATTACAACTATTCTTAATTACCAGAAATTCTGAATCCTCAAAGGAATAAACATGATTATGAAACGTACACAGTTAAATTCACAAAACTGCACACAACAGGCTGGGATATAAAGTACAACATAAACTTGGATCTGCTGAAAAACAACATAAACCTACAGCTGAACAAATGTTTTGGTATACTGCTGATTTAATTAAATGTCATATTCTTGCTATCAGGGGAATTTCAGTTCATTTTAATTAGCTAGGAACAGTACATTCAAATAGCTGAAACTGTTGAGGTACAGTTTTAATTAAATGAAAAAAAAATTGAATTCAAACCAAATGTTTTCTTATTTCCATGACCCAATAAGCCACTTGAAGTAATTGGCTAAGAACATGATCTTTCTGTTCTACTGGAACAAATAGAAAGGAAAGGAAAAGATATAGGGAGAAATAATTAATGAGCATCTACTATGTGTCAGGGAATCTGCAGAATGGTTTACAAGTATTATTTCATTTAATCATTAAATCAACTTTCAATTATATAGCACCAAATTTTAATTTTGGGCCACCTGTCCTTGTTGGCTGGGTGTCTGTTTTGGGAATGAAAGACCCATAATTTTAATTTTGCTTGAGCTAAATCTTACTGACCACAAAATCTTACAATCAAATCTAGAGTCAACAGAAAGACTTTTAGGATTATCTACAGCTTTAGATTATCCACACTCTTGCTGTTCATCATTTACAAAAATAAATGTGAATGTTAATTATATTTTGATATACTTAATGAAATAGATTTGGTCTTCATAATTTTTGTTTGCATGACTAGATCTTGGTGACCGGGTTTGTATATTCAGTAGCTGGACACCCTATGTTGCCACGTGAATTGTATTCATTACTTCACATTTGCATATGTGGACATATGGACATATCGATATGATCTAAGTAAGGGGCTTCCCCAAAGAATCAAATGCAGTACATAAAAGGGTTAGATTGAAATGAATTTTGCCATGCAAAAATTGTTGTACTGTTGTCCCTTGTTTCCATCTGTGAAATTGTATTATTTTACTATGGTAGATTAGATTTTCCTAACTTATATACTACTCCCCGCCTTCCCCACTTCTACCTCAACAGCAGAATAGAAGTTGGATACTTTCCCTCCTCATTATGTCATTATGTTGGCCTTCCCTGTGACTTGCTTTGGGCAATAGGGTTAAGAGATGTAAAAAGAGGCTGGGAATGTGCTCATGTAGCTGGGCTTATCCTCTTTTCCCTCCACCATTGTCATAGGTGGAGGAAGAGCTTTCCCTGGGTAGCTTCTGCTTCCTCACACTGAATTCCAGAATGAACTACATGGAGGGGACGTGAGACTGCTTCCCCAGCTCCCCATCGTCATCTTATCATCATCATCATCAATTACCTGTCTGTCTCTCTTAGAACTGGAATTGAAAAGTAAGGACGCCATCTCAGGGACATGTTTTTTGTTTGTTTTAAAGTTTTATTTATTTTTTTGACACAGAGAGACACAGCGAGAGAGGGAACAGAAGCAGGGGGAGTGGGAGAGGGAGAACCAGGCTTCCCACTGAGCAGGGAGCCGGATGCGGGGCTCGATCCCAGGACCCTGGGATCATGACCTGAGCTGAAAACAGATATTTAACAAATGAGCCACCCAGACACCCCTCAGGGACATGTTTTAACACATTTATTTGAATTAAAGAAGTCCTCTTTCTGAGAGAAAACTAGTCTGATTTAGCTGATGGTGTAACTGTGAGGACTGCCTTTGCCAATCAGATGTCCCGGCGATGTTTTCCATAAAATAAATGAAGCAAATGTGTAGCACCAAGGTCTGACTGGAAACACCATTTAAAGACATAAAAATATTGTGCCAGAAACTACATCCTCTCCAATTATTTAAGCTGATGATAAGGAATGTTAGGTGCCAACTAAAAAAAATGAATGACAATTATGTAATATTTCAAAATCCTTTAAGGGGTTATGTCACCGTAAGATATGAAGGCACTGCTCCAGGCCAAGTTTAATACATAAATACCTAAGATATGGATTGGTAATAGCCTCTCTAAATACAAAACACCACGCAATTTTAAAGTCAAGAAGAACTTCAGAGCTCATGTAGTTCAATCATTCCTTTTTCATAAAGAATCTGAGGTAAGTGGTTTGCACAAGGTCCAACTTCCATTTCTTCTCTGTTAGATCACATACACGCAGACACATGCACACGCGTATCCTTCCTCCACTTCCTTCTGGACTCTAGGGGTGGCTGAGCCTCAAATTGCAGTGATTCTTGAGAGAGCTACCAGTCTTGGCGGCTTATCTCTCGGCAATCAGCTCTCTCCCCAGGTCCTCCTGGCAGCGGCTTGCTCCTGCTAGCTGTCTGAGCTCAGCGAAGGGGCTGCTTATTAATCCCTTCAACCTCCCTGAACTCAAAGATCTTATTAATTTATCCAAATATAATAGAGACAGAGATAACCCACAGAGGATAGATCTCTTCCATCTGATTTCTACCATCGCATTCACAATTTGTTTTTAAAAATATCTTTTCCCCTTTTCCCATCAGCTTTAATGCATGAGGAAGGAAAAGCTGGTATAATCACCAAGTCATGATAGTTTTGAATCCCTGAATATGTCTGATCCCTACTCTCTCCTCTTTAACTTTACTAAAGCTGTATTTATTCAGGATGTCACCTCGCTTTTGGAAAAACACTCTTTAGGCTTATAGCCTCTTACCTATTCTCCATTTGGCTCCCTAAAATGATATCTCTAAAAACTCAAATATGATGATGATGATCCTTGGCTTTAAAAGCCATTAAAGGCTCCTTTTTGCCCACCTGATAGTATCCAAGCTCCACCAATATGGCTTCCAAGGCCCTCCACCATTTTGTTCCTATTTTCCTTGCTGGCCTTATCCCCCTCCTGGTCTTTGCTTTCCCTTTGTGCTTCAGCAACTCCAGTGTGTTTGTGGTTCAAACCTGTGCACTGTGCACCTGGACTATGTTCTTATTTCCTTGCTGTACCCTCTGCCTAAAATGTTCCTTTTCTTAGTGGACCTGCAGAACCTCCTTCAAATCCTCTGAAACCCCTAGTTCTAGATAACCCCTAACTCGACAAATCTCTATTTCCGGCCTTACCCCTGGACAGCTATTCTAAGAGTTCCTTTTAGGAAGAGGTTGTGTTTTACTGATATTTATATCCCCAGTGGAATAAAAATGGTTAATTGAAGAGCATTAGCTCTAGATATCTGGATTCTCTTAACTCCTTGGCGATGGTCTGAGAGAGTGATTTCAAAACAAATGGACTCTTTTGAAGTTCAAGAAAACACAGTATTTTAGTGTAATCATGGCTAATCATGGTAATAATGGCTGATAGGCACTATGGCTTGCTAAATGCATGGTGATGATCTAAATACATGATAACAGCCTTGAATTCCTATCAAAATCCTACATTTACTATAGCCATTTTACAGATGAGAAACCTAAGGCTAGGAGAACTTAAATAACAAAGCTAGAAAGGGGGAAACTGACATTTAACCAGTGACACAGTCTAAGCTCTCAATGCTCGATTCTACTGCTTACTCTTGCTGAAGATGAAAAATGGTGTAGCAAGGTTTTTGAACACAGACTTCAATGGATTTTGTTATAAAAACACCATTGCATTTTCGGTCTTGGATTTTATGCTAAGAATAAAAACTCATGATTGGTCATATACACTCAATCCTCGAGTGTTCTCATCTGGTCCCAAAGTTTCAAATACCTTCTATGTTCCCATTACTCGAAATGTACATTTCCAGCTCAGATCTTTCTTCCAAACTCCTAACCCCAACTCCAGTTCTTTTCTTGACATTGCCTTTCTGCACATCAAATAGACATCTCCACAGTAGCATTTCAAACAATGAACTTCTGATCTTCTCCTCACAAATCAGCTCTGCCCACATTCTTGCCCACGCCCCCTTAATGGCAACCCCACCTTCTAGTTGCTCAGACTCAAAATCTCAGGTGGTCCTTGACTGTTTTATTTCTACACAACCCACGTCAAATCTATCCAGAAATCCTCTTGGCTCTACCTTCAAAGTGATCAAGAATGTACCTGCTTTTTCTCTACCTCCACCTCCGTCTCTCATCTGGACCACTGTAACAGCCCCCCAACTGGCCTCCTAGGGTCTCCCCATTGCCACTGCAGTGTCTTCTCAACACAGCAGCCAGAGGGAGACTTTGAAAATAGAAATTAGATCATGTCCCTTCTTTGCCCCAAATCATACAATGCCTTCCCCTATTACTCAGAGCAAAACTTAAGGTCCTCCTGGTGACCTACAGATATACCTCAACCTTTATATTTCTGACCTCCTCTCCTACTTTTCTTCATGCTCACTCTGCTCCAGCCCAATCACCCTTCTTATGTTTCTACCACAACCCCAGTATATTTCTGCCTTGAATCTCAGCACTGGCTGTTCCTCTTTCTGCAGTCCTCTTCCCCCAGAAATGCACACAGCTACGTTTCTCACCTCCTTCAAGTCACTGGCTAGTGTCTCTCTCTCAGTGACGCTGTTCCTAACCACCCCATTCAAAATGGCAATCCTACCCCTCTCCCAGCACTCACAGTCCCTCTCCTGACTCTTTCTTTTCCCCATAGCATTCACAACCCATGGCATTCATACTATCTTGTTTCCTTTCTATTGTGATCCTGTTTTGTTATCTGTCTTCCTCTGTCAGAATGTACAGAGCGGTGGCTGCATTGTAGCAAATGCTCAAGAAGACACTATTTGTCTTCTTGAGCTATTATCAGTTATTAATATTCAACTTGAGTTCTCACCAAGAGAGAAAAGCAAAGAACTTTCTTAGGGTAGCATTCATATTAATAACATTAACAGGAGAGAAGGTGCTAGAACAGCCCAGCTCAAATGCAGGATGGCAGTAACACAGAGCATATGTATATATCACCAGGAATAAATGTATGGACTTTGGAGTCGGGGAGCCTGGGTTCAGATCCTGACTTGGCTGCCTGTGTATTTGGGAAAGATACTTAACTTAAGCCTCTGTAAAATGAGAATAATAATAATAACAATTCCTGTCTTGTAGTGATGGTTGATTTGTGTATTTATTATTTTTAAGTATTTATTTGTTATTTATTTATCATTTATATTATTTATTACTATTTTTATGGCACCAGGCACTGTTCTCATTGCTTTACGAACACTAACTCACTTAATCCTCATGACAGATCTATGGGTAGGAATGAGTATTATGCCCATTACCCAGATATGGGAACGGTGACACAGAAAGCTTAAGTAACTTTCTCAACAAGCAGTTAGTTAAAGGTGAAGCTGGGGTTTGAGCCTGGCTATTAGACCTCGAAGTTCAGCTCTGCTATGCTGACTACTCTTCTGATGAGGATTAAGTGCATCCGTGCACGTCAGGTTTCTTATCATGCTAGAGATTTAGCAAGTTCTGAAAATGTGTGGTTCTATTACTATTATTGTTACTTGATAATAATGAGTTTCTAATCTATTTTCATGGTTCAGAAATTAACATAACTATAGAAGAATCAACATAAAACACACTAAACATGCTTTTCCTAACCCTGGTCACTAAGTACAAAGCCTGGATGGAAATGAATGCACCAAACTTATAAATATGTTGACTGTTTATGAAAGTAGCTTAAATGGCAAATATGATGCACACAGATCACCTTAATGGAACACAAATCCTATATAATTTTATGATTATCTGTGCTCTTTTTAATTCTTCCAGAGTGGGTTATAGGTTTATCAATTCAAATAATTTCTAAATACCAAGAAACCCCACTCTGTCATTCCTGTACAGAGACAATGTTGGCCAAAGGGGGTGGCGGGATGGAGAACCCATTGTTTTAGGCAAAAACGTGGCCCAGATGTTCTGCCCCAGAGTTGGGATTACTTACAGACTGGCGGCAGCTCATACTCGACTTCAAGAACCACTCTTTCGCCGACGTTCTTCAGCAAGCTGATGATCTCATCATGGCGGAATTTGGCCAGGTTGATCCCATTCACTGCTTTGATGTAGTCCCCCACATCCAGCTGGTCACTTCTGCAACATAGGGAATGTCCTTCAGCGGACCCGTCCTCTCTACAGGCCTATGTTTTCCACGTTCCCTTCGTGAAAATGCACGCAAGCCCCCAAGGCCTGTGTGGCCGGAGCCCCTGCCTTCTAGGGTGCGGCTGCCCCCTCTCCCTGCCCCCAGCTCCGGGAGTAGGAGTACAGCTGAATGTGGATGAGAGATTCAGAGACCCCTCCCCTGCTGACTGGGATACTTTGAAAGCCCTCTACAGCATCTGCTGTGGTCTCTAATTTTTTCCTAACCCATTGTGTCTTTTATTTTTAAAGAGCACCATGACACAAAATAAAGAGGTTTCTGGTTGTTGTTTGGTTGCTCTGCCTGTAAAGAGTTGGTTCTCTAGGAACAGAGTATCCAGATCCCCGTACGCCAGCACTTTTTCTTCCTTTTTATCTCTCTCGGTTTTGTGGCTGGCCTCCCTGACATTCCCTAGCTCTCAAGATCTCCCTGGGAGTTTGCTGAAGGCTAAGGAAAGGGTCAGTTTCTTTTGCTACTTATTGCTTACAGCAGGATTAAAAAAAAAAGAGAGAGAGAGAGAGAGAACAAATAACAATGAAAGCATTGGGTTTCAGTACCATTTGCCTCTCTCCGGCACCATAATAGGCCTGTGGCTAATTTGGGGGTTTGAGGCAGACTTTATTTCTAAGGCAAGAGCAGGCAGTGAGACCAAAGACAGTCCTTTACAATCTGCATCACAAATGAGGACCTTCAGTAATACTCTATCCCCAAACAGAAACATCTAAATGCATTTATTTTAGGTAAGTCCAGCTCTAATCATTCCTCTTCCGCGAGATCTCCTAACTGCTCCAGCCTGAGGTCCCTCCATGCTGTCCCTCCTCCGTTGGGTTTACTCATTCTCACTGGACAGCTTAGCCACCTACTGCTCTGTGACAGTGCTCACCTTGTCACTTTTTACTATCACCCAATCCTGTTATTGTTGCCATGCTTTTCACGCTTTTTATGCCTATCTTCTCTAGTAAATTATAAGCCCCTTTAGGGTAGGGATCTTATCTGTAATTATTTTAGTTTACTACTTGGAAAATGGTAGTGCCTTCAACATTGAATAGTTGACTTCAACATTAAATAGCACTGATCACGTGACTGGCACAGCACAACCTTTAATTATGGCATCAATACAACTGAAGATGGCATTTTCCCCCTCTATTTACTCTGGCTTCTGGGCTATGTAGGAAAAAGTTCTGGAGATGTACGAAGCCCTAACATCACAACTGTTATAAATAAAGGAGGCTGTGGGGTGCAAAGAAGGCTCTCTCCTCCTGAGAAAAGGAGATTAAGGTGCTTGTGTTGACATCAGCCTATTTTAAACAATACCCAGATTATGGAGCAATCAATTAGATGAAGCTTACATATTGTACAAACAAGCTGATCATCCAAAATAATCACCATTTTTGATGATACTTTATAACGCAAGAACTCTAAAACTTAATCTGTGATTTCATGGACAAGACTATGGGTGTCCAGGATTTAAGACCCATGAACCTCACTTGTAATGAAACCTGATCGTCCCATCTAAAGTACTTGGTGACTCCGTCTATAAAGCGAGCCCTCCTGTACCCAGCAAGCAAGACATGCCTTTGGCCATGACTAGGCCAATGTGCTGTTCATCAGAACAAGGACACCGTGAGACCTCTTCATCTAAGCTTTCTATCCTTTTGGAAGTTGCATCTTTGTCTTGATGAAAGGGAAGCTCTCTCAAATAGAAAAGCAAAGATGATGTGGGACAAGCGGAACTGTCACTCAGACGCTTGGAGCTGGCCTCCCTCCTCCTCTAGGCTCAACACACCCCTCCACGCCAGGCTCCCACGTGCCCATTATATGGATCATCTCTTCTGTTTCTGTGATCAGAGTGTCTCAATGCCACAGCAGCCCATCTGCTGTTCAGCAGCACATCTGGGGACAAGAGCCACACAGGCTTTTTTAAAATGAAAGTCTGAAGGCCTGGTGGCTCCCGGGGACTCGGTACAGGCCAGAAAAGCTTCTGGAAACATGCCCCAGTACACTTCTGCCTGGCAGATGGCAGCTGTCATATTTATTTATTAGTGACCTTTTCTGATGGAGCCTCAATTTTTGCATTAATCACCCCCCTGTGTTCTTTTCCTACATCCCCCTGAGATGCAGTTACCTAGCAGCGATTCCACCTTGCCGCAGGTTCGAGACTCTGGGCTTGCCGTCCTTGTCAATTCCGCCCGATACTGTCAGCCCAAGGGTGGTGCCCTCCTTCTTCATCAGCTCGACCACCGTGGAGCCTTTGAATTCCTCTGTGAAAAGAAAAGCATTTCCCTTGTTAAATGACAGTCAAAGCACAAGATACTGTTGCGCCTGGTGAAGGGACTCCTTCCCGTAAACTCTCCCTGTTTTTTGTTTTTTTTTTTTTTTAATGAGAAAAGATCAGTGGCTTCTTTTCAACCGCAATTTGCAGAGTATCTCAGGAAGACGTCCATGTGATGAGGGAGCAGAAGGCTGGCTGAGGACAAGGCAAAAGCTGGCGCCTTACACCCCCTCTCCCCACACCCCACCTCAGTGACATGCGTGACATCCCTCAGGCACTCCTGGCTGCCCTAAAAGAAAAACAAATAGTTAACTTGCTGAGATCACAGTCCTGCCAGACAGGAGTCTCCCTTGGTTTACAAATGTCCTAGTGATTTACAACAAATTATCTTATCAATAACTTCCAGAGACAAGTAACTCAGTTCCTCAAGCCCTAATGTCGCTCTCCCCTCCATGAAACTGAGGGAGGCTGTGAAGGGAAATGTAAATAAAGTTAAATTTCCTTAAACCTTATCTCTAAACCTCCAGGATAGTGTCAACAATCATTCCCAAGCATATGGCTCACTGATATACATCTAAAACTATACAGTTTTAGATGATATACATCTAAGAAGTGTTATTACTGGTAATAAATAACCTTCTCCCCAGATAATAGCTAGCCCCTCAAGGTCCTGGAGACCCTGCTTCCAGAATTCCTTAGAGACTTACATCATCCCTAATCCCCTTCCCCAACTTACTAGTATATAATAGACCACTCCTCACATTCCCAGGGCAGCATCTCTTCCTGCCCACGGGTCCTGTCCCCGTGCTTTAATAAACCACCTTTTTTGCACCAGAGACATCTTAAGAACTCTTTCTTAGCCGTGGGCTCCAGACCTCACCCCACCGAACCTCACCTAGGTTCTAGAACTTCATCACATGCAGGTTAAGCAGAGAAGATATTCCATTAGAGGTTATTAAAATGGGTACCAGTGGGGTCATTCCATCTAGGGTCATAATAAAGAGGCCAGCATGGATTATATGCAAATGACAATATCTGCCCTTTGTTTTCTGCCATTCTCAAGCGACTTTCTAGGGTTTCTCTCCTCGAAACTCCAATGGGAAGAATTGAGAGTTGCAAGATAAGGGCCTAGAACAGAGTTTTTTTTTTTTAAAGAGATTTTTTTTTAATATTTTATTTATTTATTTGTCAGAGAGGAGAGAGAGAGAGCACACAAGCAGGCAGAGGCGGAGAGAGAAGCAGGCTCCCTGCTGAGCAGGGAGCCCATGCGGGACTCGATCCCAGGACTCTGGGATCATGACCCGAGCCGAAGGCAGCGGCTTAACCCACTGAGCCACCCAGGCGTCCCTAGAACAGAGTTTTAAGTAATGATACAACAAGAATGATTTTAAATAATAATATATATTATGTAGCAGCAAACTCCAAGTTCTTGGTACGTTTCAGCTGAATACAGCAATGGACACAAGAGAAGAGAGCTGTCTATAGGTTCAAGAAAAATATTCCTCTGAGAGGCAGGGCAGAAGGTTGTGGGGGGAGGGAGGGAAAAATGAAACAAGATGGGATCAGGAGGGAGACAAACCGTAAAAGACTCTTAATCTCAGGAAACAAACTGAGGGTTGTGGGGGGCGTGGGGAGAGGAGGAGGGGTAGGGTGGCTGGGTGATGGACATTGGGAGGGTATGTGCTATAGTGAGTGCTGTGAATTGTGTAAGACTGATGATTCACAGACCTGTACCCCTGGGGCAAACAATACATTATATGTTAATT
>RCUC01145490.1:0-107321 GCA_003697995.1 Taxidea taxus jeffersonii | reverse complement strand
GACTGTCTGGTAATCTTGTTGTCATTGACTTCCATTATAACTGCACTGGCCAGAGAAAATACTCAGTATGGGGTAATTAGCAACTCAAATCTGATATAACTTAGCTTCTTAAACAGATGTCCTAAAGGGATATGTTAACGAGAAGACTTGATCCCTTACAGAAGACCTGTTTCTCAAATTAATCTTGTTAATTTGTTAATTCATATTTTCTTTCTCAACAAATCAGTTTCCATAGCCCTATCGAACTCTGGCCACTGACAAAATCAACCCGCAGGATAGAAAAGCAAGTTCAGAATCTGAACCATTATAAATTCATCATACTAAAATATTGCTGAAGGGCCCCATTCAGACAGCCAGTAAGCCCATCTTCCCCAGAAATGTTCTTCCATTTTGCAACGTCTCTTAATTTTCAGAACACAAGCAACACAGCAAACATTAACAAAGTTAATACATAAGGCACACCTAAACTTAACACCCAGATAATAACCAACAAAGAAAGATATAAAAAGTCCAATGATCAGAAAGTTGGATATCAAAGAATTAGTTTGCTTAGACCAATTCAGCAAAAAAATAGAGAAAACTACATTTAAATAATCTGTGCAAGTTATTTAATACTTGAAAGTCTCTTTTTCAAAAAGCTAGTAATATTGTTTAAATCTCTGATAAAACTTAAAATCTAGTGAAGTAGGAGTTCATAACCAAAAATTAACTTACCATCCTCTTGTGAGGAAGGATATGGATAAATGTGGTGGGAAGCTTTTGACTTATCATCAGTAAAAGTCCCCTGGAAAGCAAATGAACAACATAAGGGTAAAGCACATGGCAAACAGACTACGCAATGCCAAATGCAAATTGCCTAAGATTCCTAAAGGCATTACTTTATTTATTATGTTATACATATATATGTGCACATATATATTAAGACTATAATATTTTTGTTATTTTTAGTCAAAGAAAACAATTATTAACAAGAACAAATAAAAACATGTAAATTATCTATAGACACAGTTTATATTGTTGTATAGAAAAATAATGAAAGTACCTCTTAGCTAATTCTCTGTGTATGTCTCTAGGAAACCTTGTCTGTAATACAAGTCTTTCTAAATCTAAAAGTTACTCCAAAGTCATCAGAAATTATCTGAATAATGCAAGACTATGACCATGAGCCATAACTTATGGTTATATATATGTAAGATGGACATTTCACTTGGCTCTAACATGTATGTACACTACTGGGTTGTTTTTTTTTAAAGATTTTTATTTATTTATTTGACAGAGAGACAGATCACAAGTAGGCAGAAAGAGGGGGGAAAGCAGGCTCCCTGCAGAGAAGAGAGCTCAACATGACACTCGATCCCAGGGTCCTGAGATCATGACCTGAGCCGAAGGCAGAGGCTTAACCCACTGAGCCACCCAGGCGCCCCGTACACTACTGTTTTTTAAGTCAGTGTTAGAATAGTGGATGACATAAATACTAAGGTTAAGGTCTAGATGGGCCACAGCTAGACTACTGCATACAATCCAGAATATGACTTGGAAGCCTTTTTTTTTTTTTTTAAGATTTTATTTACTTCTTTATTTGAGACAGGGAGAACATGCAAGATGGGGGAGGGAGAGGGGCAATTGAACTTCGTGCTGAGTGTAAAGCTCGACACAGGGCTCAATCCCGAGACCCCAAGATTAGGACCCAAGCCAAAATCAAGAGTTAGACACTTGACCAACTAAGCCACCAAAGCGCCCCTACTTGAAAGCTATTTAGATGTAAAAGTGCTCATTCTAGAGACCATAAGAATGAGGACAAGTCTTTTTGTGTGTGTGTCTTAAAATCAGGTATAAGTAGCATCTTAATGTATTTCCTGAATTTTATCATTGACAATGAGTATTAACTAATTATTACAATCAGAAAAACACAATGCTATTTCTAACTGAAGAGAAATTCTAAAATTCTAAAATTTAGGACTATCTAAGATGAATTAGTTACAATAAAGCCAGGCATTCGCAATCATTACAAGTATTTGGGCACTCTTCTGAACAACCACAGAAGATGCTGAAAAAGGGATGTCAGAGGAGCACAACGTCTTGTGATTTTGGCCTCTGGAGTCCATTAGGCCTGGGTTTGAACTTCAGCTCTACATTTACGACTTGGGTGATGTAAGTATCTAAGTGTTTTTTGTGCTTCAGTGTCTTCTGTGAAATAGAGTGGTAATAATACCTATTTCACAAGAATTATAACAATTTAGCAATGAAGTAATGATAGGGACAGGTACACTGTAAGTACTCAAACAGTGGAGTTATTAATGCATTTTAAATGTTTGAGGAAAGGGCTAATCATCAGTATTTAATAATATCATTAGCTTACTGTCTCTTCCCTACGATCTATGAAACCAGGAAGATCCTTATGTCCCTTTAGAGGTTATTCCTAAAATACAATCACTAAGCCAGGCTTTTAAGAAAAATGAGAACTAAATGTTCAGTATCATCTGTAGGAAAATATATAAGCTTTTTCCAGGATTAACATGGTAGCAATAAGAGTAGGTAATTTCAGCTTGAAGGTAATACCCATCAGGTTAATTTGTTCTGTCTCTGTCTTCTAACACTCTAGATATAATTAAACTACACTTGACAGCCACTCCAGTAAGCAGTTCAGAAGAGAAAAGAAGGTTAAGTGACTGGTTCAAAGTCAAAATGCTGGTGGGACAAGGAAGTGGACTTGAGACTGCCTGACTCCCTAGCACAATTATCTCATTTTTCTCTTTGGTGGGGATGTTTCATGTAAGAAAACACTGTACTAAATCTCCAAATGTAAACGGTATTAGAAATCCTTGCTTTAGGAACTTGAAAGATATTTTACTGATTCTGAAACATAACACAACTGGCAATCTCTCCTGCAGAAGAAAAAAATAAAGGTACCTCAGGAGGTTTCTCAATAATCCTAAGGATTAGTAAAACTTTGTCACTCAAATGATGTTGTTTCAGAAAACTATCTTCTACCTGGGTCTCCTCAGCGAGTTCACCATGATACAGGGTTGCTTATAGTTAAGCTACATATAGCCACAAACCTACATGCAGTAAACACCCAAGGTCTTGGCCTAAAATGGGGTTAGAGGAGGGAGGGAAAGACATCTGAAGATAGCACTGGCACGTGTGAATCAAGAGAATGTAAGCTTATGGGGAAAACAGAATTTTCCAGTCCACAAATGTAAATACAATACATACCAATGGGGCGGCAGGGGTGAGGAAAGATAGGTTTACTTGAAATATTTGATCTCTTACCAACAACTGTGTCATCAACTTCTACTCTGACTTTGTGATTAGAGTAATATACATCACATGGTCTCTTTAAATTACATAAACCCAAGGGCACCAGGGCAGCTCAGTCTATTAGGCATCCAACTCTTGATTTTGGCTAAGGTCATGATCCCAGGGTCTTATCGGGTGTGCACTCAGCAGGGAGTCTGCCTGCAATTCTCTCTCCCCCTCCCTCTGTCCCTGCAGCCTGCATTCACTCATGCACTTGTTCTCTCTCTCTCAAAGAAATAAACCTAGGGGTGCCTGGGTGGCTTAGGGATGCCTGGTTGGCTCAGTCAGTTAAGTGTCTGCCTTTGGCTCAGGTCATGATCTCAGGGTCCTGGGATCAAGTCCCATGTCAGGCTCCTTGCTCAGCAGGGAATCTGCTTCTCCCTCTCCCTCTGTCCCTCCCCCACACTCACGCTCATTCTCTCCTCTCCTCTCTCAAATAAACAAAATCTTTAAAAAATTTTTCTTTAAATAAAATAAACCTTTAAAAAATAAATAAGTTACATAAGTATATTTCACAATAGGACTACGACTCCATACCAATGATTATTAAATGCTAATTTTGGATACATATGTGCATCAAATCACTATATTGTACACCTTAAACTTACACAGTGTTAGGTGTCAATTATATCTCAACAAAGCTAAGGGGGAAGGAAAATGCTTCTAGGATAAGAACTGGAGGTGAGTGGAGAGAAAAAACTTGGTACTGTAAGAACCCAAAGAGAGAGAACTTTCATTTAATGCAGATAAATACAGAAACCAAAAGACATTATTATTGAAATTTATAAGCTTACTACTATACAATTTTCTGAAACGATCATGTTTATTACCTGATGTCGTTTGATAATATCCTTCAATTTGTTAGCCAACTTCAGATCAATGTCTGGAATGAGGTAGATGTTGGGTCTGGTCAAGCAATTGTTCTGAGGAAGAAAAAACAGATTTTGAAATTCTCTTGGTTTTGAAATGATGTCACATTATTAATGAATTACCCTAATGGCCAAAGTTGACATTAAAAGCCTTAGTGTTTAAAATGGGAAGATGCTTTTTAGTACAGACTACAGAGGTCTCATTTTAATATAAAACCTAGGTGTTCAGCATGCCACTTAATGCCATCCTCAGATCCCTTCTCTGAAGCTAAGTACACCCGGGCAAAAAATGTTCAGAATCACAACGTAAAGATATTCTTTGTATTTTTCATTGAGGTACCACACTCATATATACTTCTATAGCCAATCTTACCTGAATTGACCTTAACAGTCCAAATCTAACGTAGTGTTTCCATCTACACCTTTTATTGGGTGGGGAGGGGAGAGGATCCCAGGGGAATGCCCATTTTGGCTCATTATATAAGTTACTTATAGCTCCTCTTCCCATTTCTAAACTTACAAATAGCAATGATTAAAACATGCATATTAACTCCTCAAATCATCATAAAAAAAAATCAGTGAACCAACCACAAAAATTGTTTCTCTAGCTAGCAGTTCATGAGACAAATTTCAGGCATCAAGTTAATGATAATACCTAGCTGAATCTTTGCCAGCTGCCTCCCCCCAGGAAGGCTAATTCAGTAATCATAAAAATTACAAATCAAGGGATGCCTGGGTGGCTCAGTGGTTTAAGCCTCTGCCTTCCGCTCAGGTCATGGTCTCAGGGTCCTGGGATCGAGCCCCACATCGGGCTCTCTGCTCAGCAGGGAGTCTGCTTCCTCCTCTCTCTGCCTGCCTCTCTGCCTACTTGTGATCTCTCTCTCTCTGTCAAATAAATAAATAAAATCTTTTTTAAAAAATTACAAATCAATAAAAATACTAGAAAGAAAAGAAGAATACTAAGTGTTCTCTCTAGTGTTCTCTCTTCCAGGTTATATCTAGTTAGGGAAGTAAGATCTGTATTTATGGTACAACCCTGACACAAATCTTAAAAAAAAAAAAGACTACTTAAACGAGTGACCAGTAGATTGAGAGTGTTTATATTAAATATGAAAGAGATTCAAATAACGGATTAGGTGAAATAAAGAAAGAAAATATCAGGGCATCTGGGTGGCTCAGTTAATCATTTGATTCTTAATTTCGGCTCAGGTCATGAGATCGAGCCCTGTTAGATTCTCTCTTAAGATTCTCTCCCTCTCCCTCTGCCCCTTCCTCTCACCCTCTCTCTCTCTCTAAGTATCAAAAGAAAGGAAGTATCACAGATTATTTCACAAGACCTTTAGGATCAATATTCTATAAATGACAAGTTTTAGGCATACTTTATAGCTCGAATTCCTCCAAACCCATAAAAATATAACAGACCAGAGTTCAGAAAATTGTTCTTTCTTTGATCTTTTGGCAGTCCAATAAAGCCAATCTTAGAACTGAAAGTATATTAAAGGGAAAACATTTTTAATAATTTAACTTTCTGAGTTACCTGCACCAACGTTTTTTCAATGTTCATAAACATTTCAACATTCCGATCCATTCGGGATGGATTCTGTAGATCAAACCTACGCCTAAAGAGAAGAAAATCATTAGTTAATTTGTCTTCTACCTTCAACAAAAGTGAAAACTTAGTGTTAGCATTCAACACAAATGAACTGCAAAGATGCGGAAATTGAAATAGCGCTCTACAAAACGTAGGAGGGTATTTTCTCAGTATAAGAAAAACAGTGTCAAAATCTTCATAAAACATTAAATATTATGACATTAAGGTCCACTCCAGTCAAAATGAAGAACCCATTCCATGAAGTATCCTGTTTTTCTTAAGTCTAAGATATTTTACATCATCTAGAAAAGGAGTCCACACATCCAAAGGCAATGAACTATTATACCACTCTTGAGGTATAAGGAAAATTTATCTAGTTTCTATACGCTTAAAAGTCATTTGCTCGGGACGCCTGGGTGGCTCAGTGGGTTAAGCCGCTGCCTTCAGCTCGGGTCATGGTCCCAGCATCCTGGGATCGAGTCCCGCATCGGGCTCTCTGCTCGGCAGGGAGCCTGCTTCCTCCCCTCTCTGCCTGCCTCTCTGCCACTTGTGTGATCTCTGTCTATCAAATTAAAAAAAAAAAAAAAAAAAAGTCATTTGCTCAAATTCATCAGTGTCTGTGCTCTCTTTGAGCCTACTATTGTCCTAAATCTGGTAAATTCACCTACTTACCTTTTCTCTCTCCCCAATGTCTTCTTATGTAAGTATCCAAGCATAACATTCTAATGTTGTCTGCCTATTCTCACCCACTTCCATATGATTTAATCTTAACAAATCTGAATGCTTCTTTCACCATATCTTTTATTCAACACTTACTTTGATTTTGCCCCATTTTATTTTATTTTTTAAAGATTTTATTTATCCATTTGTCAGAGAGAGAGAGAGCACAGGCAGACAGAGTGGCAGGCAGAGGCAGAGGGAGAAGCAGGCTCCCTGCCGAGCAAGGAGCCCGATGTGGGACTCGATCCCAGGATGCTGGGATCATGACCCGAGCTGAAGGCAGCCGCTTAACCAACTGAGCCACCCGGGTGTCCCGATTTTGCCCCATTTTAATTCCAGGGAAAGTATAGCTCAGTAATTAAGAGCGTGGGGATCAATTTCTTTGTGAGTACAATGGCCCATTACAGGTGGTTTTTTTTTTTTTTTAAGATTTTATTTATTTATTTAACAGACAGAGATCACAAGTAGGCAGAGAGGCAGGCAGAGAGAGAGAGGAGGAAGCAGGCTCCTTGCTGAGCAGAGAGCCCGATGCGGGGCTCGATCCCAGGACCCTGAGATCATGACCTGAGCTGAAGGCAGAGGCCTTAACCCACTGAGCCACCCAGGCGCCCCCCCATTACAGGTTTTTTTGTAAAGGTCAAATGAGATATATATGTTAAGGGCTTAAGACCGTGTCTTTTTATGATCTGTTTAGTCTGTAAGTGATCAGTAATTGTTAACTATAGTTATAACACTTTTTTTTGGTTTTTGGTTGTTTTTTTTTTTTTTTTTTTTAAGATTTATTCATTTTAAGAAAGAGAGCAAGGGGAGGGGCGGAGTGAGAGGGAAACATAGAAAGAACTCTCAAACAGATGCCCCACTGAGTGCAGAGCTTGATGCAGGGCTCACACCAAGGACCCTGGGATCGTGACCTGAGCCGAAATCAAGAGTCAGCTGCTTAACCAACTGAGCCACCCAGGTGCCCTTATGGTTATGCTTTTAAATCATTACTACTATGTGAGAGCTAGGATTAGGCAGTCCTAACAGGATTACTCTACCTCTCAGGTTATCCTGTTTTAACCAGGAGATGTTCCCCACACTTCCAACCATTCTTCCAAACTCTGTAGCCTTTCCTGTACGTCACTACCTACTCTGTGGGCTTGATACTATCGCCTCTAGGGTCTGTCACAAGCCACTTTCCCTATGAAGCTATTCCGGTCTTCTGCCATGCTCCTAATACATCCTGTGCGCATTGCTGTTAAAGCCCCACAAAAGAATCATCTTGTTGCTAAGACAGCTCATTAGATGCCTTGAGGGCAAAGACCAGGTTTGTTTAAAACTATCCTATACAGCCCTAGTAGCCAACAGAATGTGTGGCTTTAGGGACACCTGGGTGGCTCAGCTAGTTAAATATCCGACTCTTGATTTCAGCTCATGTCATGAGCTCAAGGTCATGAGATTGAGCTCTGTGTCAAGCTCTGTTCTGGCCATGGAGCCTGCTTAAGATTCTTCTTTCTCCCACCCTCTCCCTCTGCCCCTCCTCACATCTATCTTTGAAAAAAAAAAAAGGTGTGGCTTTATAAAGCACACCACTCAGGAAATTAATATTTATTTTGACTAAGCTCCAATTTGGAAATTAAGGAAAGCATCCACTAAACCACAGAAATAAGTAATTTGGAAAGGAACTAGTAACAGCTTAAAAAAAAAAAAAATGGCCTTTACGTGTAAGAGGGACCTTTGTCCCAAGTCAATTAAATCAATATCTTGATTTAATCTTGGTTTACAGAACTTAATCCTTAAGTCCCATTTTTTGGGTTGTTTAGTATCTTCCTTTCCTAATTTCTGAGGAAGGGGCAGGTCAGAAACGTCAAGCAATTTCCAACAACAGAATAACACGTGACTGCCTAACACAACCCTACCAGAGCAAAGGGGCTTCTACTGGTTCTTTCAGCACATCACAGGGAGAGACATGTGAGTGCCTCCCCTTTCTAAAGAAGGGGTCAGTCTTTCACAGGCTTCTGATAACAAAAGAACCATATCCAGAAATGTCTTATTTCAGAATTGCTTGTATAAGCCTTTACTCGTATTATTCACAGAGAAACTGCTTCCTTAGTAAATGACTCAGATGAGGCTGAAAGGAATTATCACTCTCAGAAATCTGAGAAATAGTTTGAAAGTAGTCATTAAACAAATTAAAATAAGGTTGCCTGGATTTACCTGCAAATGAAGATTAAGAGCTAAATGATTCTGGTAACAGAGAAAGAAAATTAAGAATTTATTCTGCCTTTCTAATTACTGATGAGTTAAATTTCTCAGTATTCCAGCTAATAAATGAAGTAGGAATGACAGGGTAACAGTCCTTTAAAACAAATTACCTAAAAAACAGTAAGCACTTATATCTATGTATTAGGATACCTACTTTCTAATTTTTTCAAAATTTAAACGCTACAGCTTGGTGAAGCTGTAAAGATAGCATGATTCGAGGCACTGAACATCAACATCAGTCTATTACAAGCAGAAACAACCAGACACTGTGTGCCTCCATGCCTCCAGAGGGAAGAACACAACATTGTCTATTAAGCACTACTGACCACCCCCACCAAAAAAAAAAAAAAAAAAAAAGCTGAATCAGATTAAGCCTCTAGCTCTAACTCCATTTTACTAGAAATTTAGAAGACTATGTTAAATGATATCCTAGGGAACATATTAGCAAAATCTAGAACACAGAAGTCTACAAGACAACTTATTTTTGTAAAAAAATAACTGGCGAGGGTAAGATAGGAAAGAGAGACCAAGGAGGAAAACTATTAATTTTCTTTTTTCTTTTTTTTTTAAGGGAGAAGAGGGGCAAGGAGAAAGGGAGAGAGAATCTAAAGCAGGCTCCATGATCTCATAACCCTGAGATCATGACCTGAGCCAAAATCAAGAGCTAGAATCTTAACCTATTAACCCACCCAGATGCCCCAATTTCCTGAAAGAAACACATCAACCAAATGTCACGTACAAAACTTCTTTGAATACTGATTAATATAAAAATACATTAATGTAAAAATATGAATTAACATAAAAACCATCCATGAAATAATCATGGAAGCTTGAACACTAAGTGGGTATTTAATAACACTGAAAAATTATTGGTAATTTTCTTAGTTGTGATAATGGCACTGTTATAATGCTTTATAAAAAAATCCTATTCCGGGGCGCCTTGCTGGCTCAGTCAGTTAGGCACCTGACTCTGTCTGGATCTCAGCTCAGGTCTTGACTTAGGGTCACGTGTTCAAGCCCCAAGTTGAGCTCTACACTTGGCATGCAGACTGCATATAATAAATGAATGAATGAATGAATACAAAGATCTAAGCTCTTTAGCGGCACCTGGCTGGCTCGGTTGGCAGAGTATGCAACTCTTGATCTCAGAATCCCATCTTGGGCACAGAGATTACCTAAAAAACAAAATCTCATGAGGCGCCTAGATGGCTCAGTTGGTTAAATGTTCAACTATTGATTTCGGCTCAGATCATGATCACAGGGTTGTTAAGATCAAACCCTGCATCCCTTAGAATTCTCTTCTCTCTCCCCTCTTCCCCTCAAAACCCCCGCAAAATCCTATGTTTTAAAAATAATTTAGAAACAAACAGTGAATATTTACAAATTAAATTACATAAAGTGGAAGGTGCGTGAAGATAAATGGCAGTTCATTCTATTATTCTCTCTTTTATAGTTTATATTTTCCATAACAAACTAAAATGGTTTACCAATGATTTAATAACACAACAGAGTAAAGCTTTTTCCTGATTCAGCAATATGCTAGGTAAGCAAAAAAAAGTATTTAAAATATACAGATATTATGAAAAACTGAAACAGGGCACCTGGGTGGCTCAGTGGGTTAAGCCTCTTACTCTTGGTTTCAGCTGAGATGGTGATCTCAGGGTCATGAGATCAAGGGTCAGGCTCTGCCTGAGGGTCTCTCTCCCCATCTCCTTTTGCCCCTCCCCCACTCATGCTCTAAGTTAATTAATTTAAAAATCTTGAAAAAGAAAAACTGAAATAAACTCCTAGTTGAAAGATTTAATCTCTTATTTTGAAATTACCAAGAGTATTTAAATAAGTTTTACTTTATACAATATAGAAAAATGCTCAAACCTACACATAAGGGAAACACAAATTAAAACTAAAATTATAAAGCCTTTTTGACTCTTAATGCAGAGAACTAGAAGAGACAACACATGAACATGTAACTCTCTGGCTTTTAAAACTTTTGGTCATCTAAAATGTAAATATGAGCACTTCATTGAGGGCTTACTAATTAATGAGTCTTCTGCTTTGTTTTTCTCTGGCAACCTGCCAGGCAATGTCTCATGGCAGCCTTTCAGTCAAAGGCAATACTGTCTGTCAAAAGGGCCCTCACTAGCTTTATTGCTTCAATTTTGTGCCTCTTGTGATTATTGTTAGGGATGTTCTCTTCTCATCCTCAGCCTCATACAGAAAATATAGTTGAATAAAAATAATCAAAAAAGGATCCTGGAGAATGAGTTTAATTCCTTGGAAAGTGGTATGAAGGGCTTCAGGAGCAAACTTGGAAAAGAAAAGACAAAAATGCACTGAGCTGGGAGCATGGGGAAAAGCAGACAACAGTACAGCAGAACAGTTTTGTGGGAAGTTGGCCTCAAGCATAAGGGGGCTTTGTCTAATAATGGCAAGCTACAAAACCATGGAGACCAGCAACAGAAGGATGGTCCTGTATGCCACACTTCAAAAGGGTGGCAAATAGCCTACAGATAAAACAGCCTGAAACAAGTACGCATAGACGCAGGGAGGGAGGTCTACTACGTAGAAGCAGACAACAAATCATATCCTGCTAGGAATGTGACTTCAGGGATAATTAAAGTGGTTTGGATTCTTGCTATATTATTATTATTTTTTAAAGATTTTATTTATTTATTTGACACAGAGAGAGATCACAAGTAGGCAGAGAGGCAGGCAGAGAGAGAGAGGAGGAAGCAGACTCCCCGCTGAGCAGAGAGCCCGATTCGGGGCTCGATCCCAGGACCCTGAGATCACGACCTGAGCCGAAGGCAGAGGCTTTAACCCACTGAGCCACCCAGGCGCCCCATAGCTGTATTATTTTTTAAAAAATTCAAAAGCTAGATGGCTGTTTTGAAATATGCTATAGGGACGCCTGGGTGGCTCAGTTGGTTAGGCAGCTGCCTTCGGCTCGGGTCGTGATCCTGGCATCCTGGGATCGAGTCCCACATTGGGCTCCTTGCTCAGCAGGGAGCCTGCTTCTCCCTCTGCCTCTGCCTGCCACTCTGTCTGCCTGTGCTAGCTCTCTCTGACAAATAAATAAATAAAATCTTTTAAAAAATTTAAAAAAAATAATAAAATATGCTATAAAAAGGATAATTCTTCAGCATGGGTGGCTCAGTGGGTTAAGCCTCTGCTTTCCACTCGGGTCCTGGTCTCGGGGTCCTGGGATCAAGCCCCGCATCAGGCTCTCTGCTCACCAGGGTGCCTGCTTCCCCCCTCTCTCTGCCTGCCTCTCTGCCTACTTTTGATCTCTCTCTGTGTGTCAAATAAATAAAATCTTAAAAAAAAAAAAAAAGATCTAAACCATGTTTGTGCAAGAATGACAGTCTTACTGCCCAGCATCTCTCAAAGCCAAGCCTGGCAACCATTTAGAGTACTTTTTGAAAATACAGATTTTCAGTTTTCATACCATACTTAATAGTTAACAACGTATGTCCATGAAGCCCAGTAATCTATATTTTTAAAAGTATTCCAAGTGGGGGCCCTGCGTGACTCAGTCAGTTAAGGGCCTGCCTTCGAATCAGGTCATGATCCCAGGATCCTGGGATGGAGTCCCCCAATGGGCTCCCCGCTGAGCCCTCTCCCTCTGCCATCCCCCACCCTCCCCGCTTGGGCTCACTGGCTATCTCTCCATCAAATAAATAAAAAAGATCTTTAAGAAAAAAAAAAAGTATCCCAAGTGATTCAAGTGATCCTAAAGTTTGAAAGCCATTACCCGAGACTTATTGTGGTAATATCTAAAAAACGAAAATCAGAAGGAGACTTCGAAGACAGGGAATAAAAGCTGAACCACCAAGTCTTAAAGTAGAAAGAAAAGTAGGTCTGCACATATCTGCAAGAAATAAATGTTGGCAGCAAATTGTGTCACAGGTAAAAATAAAAGGTCACTTCTCACATTAAGACAAATCCTGAACTTTGTTAACTAAGCCTAGGTTCACCACTGCCAAGCGAAACTAATAAAACACAAAATATTTTCAATCAATCATCTCTTTAAAAGGCATGAAACAGGTTTACAATGCACAGTTATCTGTACAGAACTATAAGAATAAACAGGATTCTGATCACTCTGCAGGAGGACACTGACATTTATTGAGTTGAGTTTGGTTGTATTTAATCTTTACTTCAGGAAATGTTTTCTGTTTCCATAGGATGTTAAAATCCCCCTGGTTTTTTATCCCTCAGTAATATACAACTATACATAACATTAGCCCAAAGTTTTCTCCTTTAACGTAAACCTACAAATAAGGCACTCACTTCCAACTATTTAGAGACATGCAGAAAGATCACATTCAAACACTGGAAGCTTAATGTGTATTGTCTGTTCAGTGTTCCCACTCAACCTCCTAAGTGATAAGCCAGCCTGACATCACTGAAAGCTGAAAGAAAGCAGGAAGTAAGAAAGAACCAAACAGAAACAAGAGAAAAAGAGAAAGTTTAGCCATTAGAAGGAAATGAGCAAACCTTGGAGCTAGACTGTGAGGTTAACTGGAGAACAAAAACAGGGTTCAGAGGTGTATGCTGGGCCTGGGGAAAGCTGGAGGCACGGTCAAGATGACAGGCCACTCTTCAGACTTCAAAATGGGTGGGGTGGTCACTAAAATATGCACGGTCAGAGTGTGAGTGATCCACTTGCTGCAAGCATCTAAGTCCGGGGGAGGGGGGAGTGTGCACAGCAACTAAGTGTCTAATGACACCAGAAAGGGGAGGATTCTGGTACAGTGAGTAAAAGACTTGGGAAAATTCTTTTTTTTTCTCTCTAAGATTTTTTTATTTATTTGACAGAGATAGAGAGATCACAAGCAGAGAGGCAGGCAGAGAGAGAGGGAGAAGCAGAATCCCCGATGAGCAGAGAGCCTGATCCCAAGGACTTGATCCAAAGACCCTAGAACCATGACCTAAGCCAAAGGCAGAGGCTTAACCCACTGAGCCACCCAGGCGCCCCAAGACTTAGAAAAATTCCTACTCCTCACTCCTCTTAAAGTCTTCAACTTTAACCTTTACTTCTTTCTTGGCCTCCCTTTTAATTTAAAGACATCTTACTTTACATATCCTTCTAAACTCTTTCACCTAAAAATATTCCATTACACTGGTGAACATTCCAGAACAAGCAAGTTCCAGAAAACGTAAGTTAGGAGAAGTCATCTCACTTTGAGACTGTCCTCGAGTACACATCAGGATTTAGGACACAAAATGAACAAGAAAATAAGAGAGTTTCATGTGGGAATCTAGAGCTAACAGTAGGGTACGAATCACATCCGAGAGTAGTCACATGCTGTCAATCCTAGCTCAGGGAGCATCCTGTAAGAGTCCCAACACCACAGCCAGAAGCAGAGGTGCAAAACGGCAGCCACATCTGGTGACAACACTTGTGCTCACTGCATCAATTACCCACTATCTATTAAGCACCCACCCAAACATAAAAAGTTCAGCAAACACACAAAGTCTGTATCACTTGCTATTCACTGTAAATAAATCATTTAGTTACAAACTTGTCCTATTTATCAATGTGAGCACTTATTTGCCTTTTTTAGCCATATTTTAAACTACCCAAATTACATGTGTATTCTCCTAGAAAGATGCTAAGACTGCACTGCACATAAACACAACTAAAACCTCAAAACGACTTCAAGTCAATTCCCTCCAGCACCCCCTTCAACCCCCTGCCTGTGAAGGGACTCCCCGCTATTCCTGAACTTTGGAACCATCACCATGAAACCCTCACCAGTCTCAGCAGCTGAATGATTCCACACAGAGATGGCAGAAACAAACCCCAGAGCTCGAGAGAGAAAGCACCAAGAGAGACAGGGTGAGAAAAGGGAAAGAGGAGAGTGAAGGGAAAATGCAACACTCAAAGAACAGCAGCAATGGCTCTATCCTAGCTGCACCACTGCCGGGGGAATGCTCTGCACTCCTCAGCTGGGTTCCTCTCATCTGTGTCCAGAGGACAGCACACTAGACATCTCTCATTCTGAAGGCCTGGCTCACGAAAACACTTAAACTGCTCTTTTTTTAGCACAATGTTAAGTTCACAATACCCATTTATATATTTCATAGTGAGCCGACCTTCTAATTTGCTAAGAATACACACTCATCTCTTACCTAGATACAACTATATATGAGATATAACTTGCCTGATAAATGCAGTAATTGTTCGATATTTCTCCTGGATGTAGGTACAAAGTAAACTAGAAAACCAAATAAAGCTTCCACTTTGCACGTTAATTATAATGTGCTTTTAGAATTCTCTAACACTACACAAAGAAGGAAGACGATTTAACATTAAATAACTTAAATATCACATCAAAACATACAAATAGACACAAAAACTTACCATCCCTGTTCATTTTTATACTTGTAAGCAGCCCCAAGAATGTGACACAAGGTGCCTCCAGCCTTGAAATCCATGAAACATTTTGCCTAAAAATGATAGAAGTTACACATGAGAAAAATAAAAGTTCTGACAAAATTAGTCATGTCTGAATTCAAAGTTTTATAAACTCAAAAATTATAAACTGGTAGCTTAACCTCACTGTTTACTTTCTGGAACCAAAAAAGGTATAAAGAAATTTTTTCCAAAAGTGAATTAAAAATTCTTTTAATTCAATGTATTACTCTTTTAGTAAACAGTCTCTTAAAAACAAGATACACAAAAGAAAAATCAAAATGTTTCAGCAGGAAACACTAATGGACAGAAAATATTGATATACTACAAACTCCACTGATAAATATAAAATATGATTTTTAATATGTATAAAATTCCAGTAAAATATAATTTCCAACATGATTTTCCTATAGAAAATACATTATAATATATGTTATATATAATATATATTTTAATATATGTAATATATCCATTATATATTAAATATATATGTAATATATTATATGATATATATTATAGTATATGATATAATATATAATATACATTATAATATAAATAATATACATTAGACTGTTCCCAAATTAGGTCCCTCACTTTAAATTATGCAAAAATTACAACTCAACACTTATGATAGTATTTTAATGACCATGAAACAGTGTTAATTATATGTAAAATTATGCTAAAATCTGTGCAACAATTTGAAAGAGATGTGCACTTTATGGATTATAAAAGTAATGATCAAATAAATCAAGTGCTAAATGACTTCTACACTATCGAAGTAAAAGTTTTATATAAACTGATCATCAAATATGCTAATAGGATGGAAGTACCAGAAATACAGCATGCACAAGATGGGATCGGGAGGGAGAAAAATTGTAAGAAACTCTTAATCTCACAAAACAGGGGGTTGCTGGGGGATGGGGGGGTAGGGAGAGGGTGGCTGGGTGATGGACATTGGGGAGGGTATGTGATATGGTGAGTGCTATAAAATGTGTAAGCCTGGGACGCCTGGGTGGCTCAGTTGGTTAAGCGGCTGCCTTCGGCTCAGGTCATGATCCCAGCGTCCTGGGATTGAGTCCCACATCGGGCTCCTTGCTCGGCGGGGAGCCTGCTTCTGCCTCTGCCTGCCTCTCTGTCTGCCTGTGCTCGCTCGCTCTCTCTCTCTCTCTAACAAATAAATAAATAAAATATTTTTTTTAAAAAAATGTGTAAGCCTGACGATTCACAGACCTGTACCCCTGGGGCAAATAATACATTATATGTTAATAAAAATAATTTTAAAAATAAATAAATAAAAGAAACAACCCCCCAAAAAAGAAATACAACATTTTTTTTCCTTGAAAATGATTCTTACAAAATAATATAATGAAAAGAACTCCACAATGTCAAATATATAAGAAAGCAAAAAACAGAACAGTGGTTGCTAGGGGTTGGGAATAGAGTGGAGAGTTATGGTTCAATGAGTACAGAGTTACAATTTGGGAAAATGACAAAGTTCTAGAGATGGATGGTAGTAACAGCTGGACAGCTATGAGAATAATGCCACTGAACTACACACTTAAAGATGATTAAAATATTTTACTATAATGAAAAAATAAAAAACACTTTAAAAAATAAAAATACTTAGAAAATCATTAAGATGAGCTCTTCCAAGTCATTCTGGTTTTCCTGTTGCTTTTTAAATACACAGGTTTGAGTCCCATTTCTTGCCCAACACTATTCCCAGTACAACCCAAATGCTGCATTACATATTCCTAAACAAATACATCCAGGTGTAATTCTTAACACTGACAACATGTTATTTATCTAGGAAAATGCACAAGTTATTAAAATTTTCTAGTGTTGGCATCTTAAAACTAGAATACTGTGCTGGGAGGGACCTACAAGAGCAGATCCAAACAGTTCTACTGAGCCTTCCCTGAACTCGCAGAGGGTGGGCTGAAATGTTCTCTCCAACCACATATGCATATCACTACTGTGCACATGCAAACCACTCAGCATAATACTGAAATGACTGGCTTAAACATTTATCTGTAACACGAACATCGTCCCATTCAAATCTTCAACATCAATATTCAACAGAATGCCTGACAATGTAGGTAGTCCATAAAACTTTTTCAGTAGTTCAAGTATACTAAAATAATTTAAAAACTCATAGCTGAAAAAACAACAACCAAAAAAACAGTTAAAAGTGTCAAAAAAAAAAAAAATCATAGCCATGCTACATATTGATCAGACCAGAACAATAACACCTATACTCATAATTTAAAATTAAGGCCAATTTCTGGACAGGTAATAAATTTGAGAAATTAAAATATCACGGGACGCCTGGGTGGCTCAGTTGGTTAAGCAGCTGCCTTTGGCTCAGGTCATGATCCCAGTGTCCTGGGATCGAGTCCCACATCGGGCTCCTTGCTTGGCAGGGAGCCTGCTCCTCCCTCTGCCTCTGCCTGCCTCTCTGTCTACCTGTGCTTGCTCTCTCTAACAAATAAATAAATAAAATCTTTAAAAAAATTTTTTTTAAATATCAGATATATGCTTAAGACAGACACAGTAACTTCTATCAACCACTACAAGAACAAGTGATAAGTGAAGTAGAAAATGAGACTTCCAATTTTCCAGAGGTAATATCTGAATAAAAGGAAAGAAAAGAGGGAAACCCAGGAACCTGGCAAGGGCACTAGTTCCAGTCATGAAGGGCAAAAAGGAAAACACAAGTCCATAAAGATGTGACGGGAAAAAACCAAAAAGGTTTTTTCACCAGACATCAAAGATTCTTAGAGCCTGCATGGGAATGGCTTTGGGACTCTGGTCCTAAGGATAAGCTCAGTATCAAAATCACCCGGATAAAAAAAGCAGTCAATCAAAATCCGGGGACGGCAAGATGGAAGCAGTGTCAAGAGACTTCGCAACGGGGTCCTGACTGCATCCCCTCACCCAACCCTCATCCCAACCACCCCTACCCTGAAGAGGTCCTACCCTAACTGACACTGGATGTAATTCAAATACAAGAGCTCATGTGCTTAGATAATTCTCCGAAGAAACAGCTGGACTGTTCATTGTAAATTCCTCTTGATTAGTACTGAAAAACTTAAAGAATAAAAGGGCAAGAGGTTTCCAAAACTTTAGCTTTCCAGAGCCAGCAAGACGCTGCTTTGCCTGAGTTATCTCAGTAGCTACACATCCCAATCAGGGACTGAGGATCAAGGACAGCTCTAACAGGCTGCTTCTATTCCCAGCTGTGTGACTACACTGCTTTTGATAAGCTGTTCTATCTCTGGTTAACTATTTGGAAAACTAATCTCATCTTATTCTGGATGTACGTAAGTGGTCTCATCCTACCTATTTATAGCCCACCCAAAATTCTGCTGAGCTGATGAAACCCAGAAAAAGACAGAACTAACCACAATATATGAAAGTGCTTAAAATTTGTACCATAGTGTCCTTATTTATTTCTTTGGCTTATTTATTAATGGCAATTCATCTTAATTGGAAAAAAGGAGGAGGATGTATACCTGTGTACGTAGAACATACACATCTATGATGCCATGTTCTGGTCTATTAGTCAATATGATGGTGCAAGAAAGTAAATATGAGAAAGTGAATAAAGGAGCAGAAACTGGGAATGTCCAAGACATCAAGAAAGTTTGCAGAAAATCACAATGTCATCTTCACACCTTGAAAAGTTGTGGGGGAAAAGGCACGCTGTTTAGACTCCAGAACCTTTCTACCTCACAAAATATGACAATCAAATATTCCACACATTTCTCTGTGTACTTTAACTACTTTGGAGTCCAGACAGTGCTTTCTAGAGATTTTTCCCAATGTTATTAATAAGAGAAACTGTAATGGTCTTATAATTAGCACCTCTAATCATAGCTAATTATTGCTGCAGTACTCTTATTCTTGGGGAGAACAAAAAGTATTATCACTGCCACCAATTACTGAGAATTTAAATTTACCATGAGGCACTGTATATACATCACTGACAACTCTCTATCTGAAAAAATGCATAAGTGTGGCAATTTTGTAGTATTGGCATTTTAGATGAAAATAACATACCTCATTTACTCCTCACAACTATCCTACAAAGTTGACTCTCTTCATCCCATTTTACAGAAGAAAAAAGTGTTCCTGGCTCCAGCAATGTAACAGGCTGAATAACCAGAAAATCTCACCACTTCAAATGTATGCTGGACAAACTATAACAGACTTTATTTTTTTTTTAAGATTTTATTTATTTATTTGACAGACAGAGATCACAAGTAGGCAGAGAGGCAGGCAGAGAGAGAAGAGGAAGCAGGCTCCCTGCTGAGCAGAGGGCCCAATGCCCAATGCCCAGGTTCCATCCCAGGACCCTGGGATCATGACCTGAGCCAAGGCAGAGGCTTTAACCCACTAAGCCACCCAGGTGCCCCTAAGGGACTTTATTTTAAATGTACAACTGGATCTCTAGGAAGAAATCAACCCCCTAGATGCAAAAATCAAAGAAGACAAAAAATCAAACTAAAAGTCAAAGTGTTAATCTTCTGAGGTATACAAAAAAAAAAAAAAATACCACACTAGGGTGATAGGGGGTGGGGATAATGAGACTAAACAGGCAAGTAATGACAACATTGATAAGATAAAGGCCAGGGCTTCCCGGTCAATGCAGGACGCAGGAGGGGGGGCGGGGAGACTACAGACCTAAGCAAGGGAGGACGTCAGAACTAAGGCAATCACCGACCATACACACTTGGAGAGCCAGGGCTATCAACATGCTGCACAGAGGAGGGAAAGGATGAGCTAGGAAAAAATACCTGCCAGCAAAGAAGGTAACAAGCTTCCATCTCAAGATAATCCGAATTTGGAACTTAACTAAGCACTCAGTTAGGAACCCCATGACAATTTAATATAATAATTGGTCCTAAATTTATCAGGTCCTCTGGACTGCCTTAAAGAGCAAATTCTCACACCAGGTCAATAGGACTCCCAGGTAAAATTCCACTGAAGGAAGTGCTGACATTCCAAAACTCAAATACACAGAAATCTTAATTATGTTTTATTCCCTGAAACCAACAGAAAAAAGAAAAATCCAAAACGTCCTAGAATTTCGCATGATCTTAGCAGAACAATACTATTCTCAGACATAGATCATAAAATACCCAAAGCTGGAGGAATCATCACATCACCGAATTCAACAGTTTTCTAATGTATCTTTGCCAAAGAACTCTTTCAGGAGCAGAAAGCCCAGAAAGAAGTCTATCAGGAAAAACTGTTCAAAATGAGAAACTTGAAAGCCAACAGATTCCTCTCAGACCTCCCCATTTATTATTCTGTTCCCTCAGTCCCTCAGGTGCTCTGCAAGGAAAAATCACAAAACTAATAATCAGGTCCAATCCCTTTTTCTGATAATTATAGGCCTCTTCTTACCAATTTCCTTCTCCCTAAACTTATTTACCACACAGCATGGTTTACTAAATCAAATGAAGGAAAGTGACTGCCAAAGTCCTTGGACTCGTGTTCTTTCCATTACACCAGACTGACCAAGTTCATGAGAATCTCTGCCATGAAGTCAGACTTACTGGACAGAAATTCCAAAGTGTCAGAGAGAGATAGCCTATGGACAGTGACTCATCTAAAATGTCCCAAAATAATACTACCCAACCCAAATACACAACCTCATTTGTAGAAATGACTCTGACAATAAATTTTACCTTCAAAGTATTTACATGTATTCCAAAGTTATATATTAAAATGTAAAGTTCCTCTGACAGTTTGAAAATAAATTCCAAAAAATTTAATGCACATCTCTGAAAATAAGTATATCCATCTCAATGTACCTCCTTTTTTGAGAAGTAGTAATTTCACCAAGTTTTCTGATCATTGCTTTAAAATGTCAGCACTGCTTTACATTTTTGTAGATATTTATCTTAAGAAAAGATCAATTTCGCAAAGTAAATATTGTTCAGTTCTCCAGTTAAGTTCATTAACAGCCTTTCACTCTTCCTATCTTTGAGACAGTTACCAACATCACAACAAAGTCATGTCAATAAATACGTACTAAACACTTGCAGTGAGTAGGAAAATAAAGCAAATCTTATCAATATTTAATTGATAAAATTTGGCTTCAATTCAAAGGGCACTACAACATTTTGTTAGTCCTCAGGTTTACATAAAATACACTGTTCTCAGATATGAGCTGAGTTGAAACAGAAGACCCAGCTAGCTCTTTGGGACCTTCCTTAAGAACTGGAGGTGATGGCAAACCAGTATAATAAGTGTTCAAACACTATGTCTACCATATATCTACATTTTCACTTTAACCAAGAAAACTGCTAGAACAAGCTATTTTTCATGTTAAGTGCTATATACCACTTCTAATTTCTCAAAGAGCTTTCACTATCCCACATCTTGTGATTCCCACAGCTGTATCATAGTGTCAGTAGAGCAAGAAACACTTTCCCAGTAGTAGTACAGGTAAAAGTACCTTCCCCCAAGATCAGAGTGCTAGGACATAGCTATTTAACTCCTAAGCCCAGGGCTCTTTCGTAACACCTGGTTCCAGGAACTGATCTGAGGAATTCTGTATGTTACATTATTTCAATTTAAGAAATGAATGAGCTTTATCAAAATCAACAGTTTTTAAACTTTCTCAAGATTTTTGACTCAAGTCAGATTAAAGAGACCTATACTTTATCTCTGATCTCTAAAACCTAAAATGAGGCTTAAAAAATCATTACAGGAAATATACTGGGCTAAGTATCCAAAATTGTCCAGCTGACAACTAAAAATGCTGATACAATACACAAAACATCTTCTAACAAAAGTAAAAAAAAAAAAAAAGGAAATCTCTGAAAGATAACTGGCTGGCCATTAAAAATAACAGCACAGAAGCATCAATGACAGTACGGACAAAGAATATAGTCTTTACAAAAGCACTCTGGAAAATTTCAACAAACACATGTCTGCAGCCTTCATCAAGCAACAACAGCAATCCGTGGACATGGGAGAGAATCTACCTACCAGAGTTATTAGCACATTACAACACACAAACTGCCCTGTTTTTAACAAAAAAAAATTACAGAGCATACCAAAAAAAAAAAAAGAATAGCAAGGTATAGGCCATCCAGAGGGGGGAAAAATGACAGAAACCATCCCAGAGCAAAGAAAAAGGAATGAAGAAAAATGAACACAGTATAAGGGACCTATGGAACACCACCAAATTTACCAATATACATATTATGGGACTCCCAAAAGAGCGAAAAGAACACCAAATATATGAAAAAATTATGGCCAAAACTTGCCAATTTTATGAAGAATGTGAATTTAAACATCCAGGAAATTCAAAAACCTCCAAGCTGGATAAAATCAGAGATCCACACCAAGACACTTTACATTCAAACTGTAAAAAAACAAAGACAAAGGATCTAAAAAGCAGGGAGAGACGTGACTCATCACATACAAGGAACTCTAAATAACATTAACACCCAATTTCTATTCAGAAACCATGAAGGCCAGAAGCTAATGAAAAGATAAAGGCAAAGTGCTGAAACAAAGAATAACTTGTCAATCAAAGTTGAATCCTGCAAAACTGCCCTTCAAAAATGAAAGAGATGGGGTGCCTGGCTGGCTCACATGGTTAAGAATACAACTCTTGTCCTTGGGGTTGTGAGTTCCAGCCCCACGCTGGATATAGAGATTACTTAAAAATAAATCTTTATGGGACGCCTGGGTGGCTCAGTTGGTTAAGCGGCTGCCTTCAGCTCAGGTCATGATCCCAGCGTCCTGGGATCAAGTGCCACATTGGGCTCCTTGCTCAGCAGTGAGCGTGCTTCTCCCTCTGCCTCTGCCTGTCACTCTGTCTGCCTGTGCTCACTCCTGCGCTCTATCTGACAAGTAAATACATAAAATCTTAAAAAAAAAAAATCTTTATGGGGCACCTAGGTGGCTCAATGGGTTAAGCATCTGCCTTCACCTCAGATCACGATCTTGGGGTGAGGATGGGAGGGTTCCTGGGATCAAGCCCCACATCGGGTTCCCTGGTCAAAGAGGAGCCTGCTTCTCCCTCTCCCTTTGCCCACCCCCCACTCATGTGTGCACATGCTCTCTCTCTCTCTCAAATAAACAAAATCTTTAAAATAAAATAAAATATTTTAAAAAATAAAATAAGAGAGATGAAAAGATGCTCCACATCATTTGTAACCAGGGAAATGCAAATTAGAACAAGATACCATAATAGAATAGTCAAAATCCAGAACACTGACAACACCAAATTCTGGTAAGAAATGGATTATTCAGTGCTAAGAAAAATGGGCTAGCAAGCAATTAAAACACACGGAGTACCTTCAAGTACAAATTACTAAGTGAAAGCAGACAACCTAAAAAGACTACATACTACATATCCCAATTATAAGACACTCAGGAAAAGGCAAAACTATGGATAGTAAAAGGATCTATGGTTGTCAGAGGTTAGTGTTGTAGGGGAGGAATGAATAGGAGAACAGAGGACTTTCAGGACAGTGAAACTATCCTGTGTCATACTATAATGGTGGATATATGTCATTATACATTTGTCAAAACCTGTAGAACGGGGGCGCCTGGGTGGCTCAGTGGGTTAAACCTCTGCCTTTGGCTCAGGTCATGATCTCAGGGTCCTGGGATCAAGACCCAAATCGGGCTCTCTGCTCAGCAGGGGGCCTGATTCCCCTCCCGCTTTGCCTGCCTCTCTGCCTACTTGTGATCTCTCTCTCTGTCAGATAAAAAAAAAAAAAAACCTGTACAATGTACAACACCAAAAGTGAACCCTAATGTAAACTATGGACTTTGGATGACAATGTTGTGTCAGTGTAAGTTTGTCAGTTGTAACAGATAAAGCACACTGATGCAGGATTTCCATAAAATAGGGGAGGTTATGCCTCATATGTCAGACCCAGGGCATATATGGGAAATCTCTGTACCTCCTGCTCAATTTTGCTATGAACGATTCTAAAAATAAGATTAACAGCATAACATGAACTTTAACTTCAATTTAAGTGAAACTGAAAAATTTCTTGAAAAATCCAAATCACCAAAGCTGATACAATAAACAGAATCTAAACCCTGTACCTGTTGAGAAATTGAACTAGTTATTAAAACCTCCCCCAAAAGAAAACTCTAAGCCCAAATTACTTCACTAGTGAATTCTATCAAATACTTAACAAGACTTTTATACCAGCAAATTAAGGTCCATCATACGTAAAAAGGATAACGTATCATGATTAAGTAGGGTTTACCCTGGAGTACCAGGTTGATGAACTGAAAATGAGTGAATGAAGCTCACCATATCAATAGAATAAAAGATAAACCTCTTGATCATCTCAGAAGATGCAGAAAAGGCACATGATAAAATCCAACAGTCATGTGCATTAAAAGCTTTCAGCAAACCAGGCATACTAGGGAACTTCCACAATCTGAATTAAGATCACATATGAAAAACTTACAGCTACTATCATATTTAATAGTGCAAAACTTGTTTTCCATTAATAAGAATAAGGTTTGAATTCCTGTCATAAACATTTCTTTTTTAGTGATCTCTACACCTTATGTGGGGCTCACACTCACAACTCCCAAATCAAGAGCCACATGCTCTACCGACAGAGCCAGCCAAGAGTCTAACCATTTCTATACGATGTTGAGTCAGAGGCGCTACCCAGTACAATGGGGCAAGAAAAAGAAATTAAAAGCATAAAGAATGCGGAGAGGAACTTGTCATGAAGTTACAGTACTCAAAAACATGGTATTAACGAAAAGATGGACATTTCAATCAATAGCAAAAACCACCCAGATATACACCCACACATCTGGTCAACCAATTTTCAGCTAAAGTGCTAAGCCAATTCAAAGAAGAAAGAGTATCTTTACAACAAATGGTAGCTCTAAAACTACTGGATATGGGGCACCTGCATGGCTCAGTGGGTTAAGTGTCTGCCTTCGGCTAGCGTCATGATCCCGGAGTCTAGGTATCAGGCCTCTGCTCATAGGGTTCTCTGCTCAGCAGAGGGCCTCCTTCTCCCTCTTTCTCTGCCTGTACCTCTCTCTCTGTCAAATAAATAAAATCTTTAAAAATAATATTAACAAAATAACTCAATATCCATACTGAAAAGAGCACATGAGCCCTTACTATACATAAAAATTAACCCATAAAACCTAGACTTATAAAATTTCTAGAAGAAAATACAGGAAACAGTCTGTGACTCTGGGGTATGCAAAGGTTTCTCTGAACAAGAAAAGCACAAATCATAGAAGTCAATAAATTGGACTCCATCAAAATTCAAAACTTTTGTTCTTGGGAAGACACTGATCAGAAAACAAAAAGTCAAATCCCAAATTGGGAGAACATATTTGCAACAGATATAAAGAACCTATATGCAAAATATATAAAGAATTTTTTTAATTAAAACACACACACAAACAAAACTGTGCAGAGAAGAATTAACACAGCAGGCCTGAGAAGACTACCCTCAGTAAGGCCTGCTTGCCAATTGGCCCTTGGCTAGCATCTGGGAATCTGCCCCTAAGAGTATTCCTAGTCAACTGGTTCAAGAAGGGTGCTTCACTGAGCCTAAACTATTTACACAAACAATGTGGTGGTTTATGATGAATACCTGCTTTCCTTCATGGGAGTCTGGAAGTTTAAGTATGTACTAGACAAAGGTACCAGCCCCCAATAAAATCCTTCAGTGTTAAGACTCTAATAGGCATCCCTGGGGAGAAATAGTCCCTATATGCTACTACATCTTCAATGCTGGGGAAGAAGGCACTTTGTGGGATGCCTCACATAAGGAAGAGAGCATACAGAAGCCGCAGTATAGATTCCTTCAGCCTACATCTGTGTCTTTCCCCTTGTGACTAGGCTTCGTATACTTACTATACTGCTGTAACAAATCTTAGTTATAAGTACGTGGGGCCCCTAACTAGCTGGCTTAGCTGGAAAAGTATGCGACTCTTGATCTCAGGGTTAGGAGTTCCAGCCCCAGTCTGGGTACAGAGATTACTTAAATAAATAAATTTTTTAAAAGATCTTAGTTATAAATACAAGCATAGGCTGAATTTCGTAAGTCCTTCTAGCAAATCTCTGAATGTGGGGTGGTCATGGGAACCAAACTAAAAAACTATTTGAATAAGCAACTCACAAATGAAGAAACACAAATGGTCAGTAAGCACATAAAAAGATGTTTAACATCAGCAGTTCTGAGATTTCATTACATACTTATCACAATGGATAAAATTATGAAGACTAATCATACCAACCGCTGACAAGAATGCAAAGGAACTGGAACTCTCGTGCTCGCTTCCGCAGCACATATACTAAAAAAAAATAGGAACTGGAACTCTCATACACTGCACTGCTAGATGGTATGTAAAATGATACAACCACTTCAGAAAACAGTTTGGCAGTTTCTTCTAAAGTTAAACGTTACCAACCCCATGACCCAAACGTTCCACTCCTGGGTTATTTACCTAGGAGAAATGAAAACACCTCACAAAAAGACTTGTACATTAACAGTGACAGCAGCTTTGCTTAGAAAGCTGGCAACAACCCAAATTCCCATCAAACAGTAAAAGGATAAATGAATTGTGGTTTATCCATACAATGGAATACTTATCAACAGTAAAAACGAAAAAATATACTCGGAACAACACAGATGATGCACATCTCAAAGTCTGTTATGATGAATGAACGAACCCAGGCAAAAAAGTATACTGTGTGATTCTATTTATATCAATTTCATGAAGTTGTAAATGAATTTGTAGCTCAATGGTTGCCAGGGAACCCGGGTAGGAGACAGATTACAAAGAAACTTTTGGGGATTATGGAAATGTTCATTACCTTGAAATCTTGAACTCAAATTTTAAATATGTACCACTTATAATGCATCCATCAGTCATGAGTAAAGTTGGAGGGAGAAACATTATGGGAAAAGAAAGGGAAATGGGGGGGGTAGAAGGGGGGGCATAAATAAATAAATAAAACAGCACCCAAACAAATCAGGAATACAATGCCAGTGAACTAAGGTTTCTACTTGTGACTCCACATGGTATGGATGGGACTACAGGCCTGCCATTAACACTGGGCCTATAGTTTTCTGGGGTCCTGATCAACACATGGCCCAGCATGCCCTCTGCCTGGTATCCAGGTCCAGGCCCTAAAAGCCCATACTCTGCAGTCCACTGAGCTCTAACCAGTCATGCCAGATCATCTGGATCACTGCCCTTGCAGATGAATTACAAGGGCAAGAGTTTTTTGGACTTACCCTTTTATCAACAGTAATTTGCATTATCTATAGGTACGTGGCTGAATAAATAGTTCAGCAGGACTATCTCCCTCATTTTGGCTCAACTTGTCTTCTCATGGTTACAAATACTTCCTCCATGGCTCACAACACAAATACTTAAAATTCCATTCCCATAAAATTCAAAGACAAGCAAAACTACACTATTCTCTTTAGTGATTCATATAAACACGGTGATACATATAAAGAAAAGCAAAATGAAACTAAATCATCGCTCCACAAAGTCAATGTCCCCATCATCTCACTTAAATGGCCACTTATATTGCACTTTCATCAGACAGAGGTCTAAGATACAAACTTAAAGGACTAACTTCCAATACATATAAAACACTTAGAATCTTCTTTCTCGTCCCATGTTCCCAAAGGTAGTCTCTCCACTCTGAAATTTATGGAATGGTAGGATGTTGTCAGGCTATATAGTTGCAAATGAAAGGGCTAATTTTTTTAAAAGATTTTATTTATTTGTCAGTGAGCAGAAGCACCAAGAGCTGCAGGCAGAACAGGCAGAGCAGGCAGAGGGAGAAGCAGGCTGAGCAAGGAGCCCCAGGATCACCACCCTGGGATCCCGACCTGAGCCAAAGGCAGACCCTTAACTGACTGAACCACCCAGGTTATCTGAAAGGATTAATTTTTTTTTTTTTAAAGATTTTATTTATTTATTTGACAGACAGAGATCACAAGTAGGCAGAGAGAGAGAGAGAGAGGAGGAAGTAGGCTCCCTTCTGAGCAGAGAGCCCGATACGGGGCTCGATCCCAGGACCCTGAGATCATGCCCTGAGCCGAAGGCAGAGGCTTTAACCCACTGAGCCACCCAGGTGCCCCTGAAAGGATTAATTTTTTTTAAGTGTAATGATAAGTCGAAATTTTGAACATCTCATGAATGTACTTATAATCTTCTACTACTTCAGGCTCTGATTTGACCTTCTAGTAGTCTTCCAGATCTTAGAGCCTTATTGTTTTTAAACATAGCTGCTTATGATCTATTTTAAAAGGCAGTACACAAATCTGACTCTACCCTATCATTACAACGATGTTATGCACTGAGCCTTGAAGAGATTATAGAAAAACAAGAATTTTTACTTGTGGTGGAAGTAAAACCACTTTTTTCTTCTGTTTCAATTCATGTTACATTTGCCTATGCAACGTATTATTTTTTAAGTAGGCTCCATGTCCAATGTGGGGCTAGAACTCACAACCCTGAGCCCAAGAGTCACATGCTCTACTGACTGAGCCGGCCAGGTGTTCCTGCCAATACAACATATTTTTAGTCTTATAAACCCTTAAATTTCCCCTAAATCCTAGCTTCTCAATTTAGCATTAGACAGAACACACCCTACACTGAGCCAGCTGTTTAGTATCCGGTGTAACTTAGAAAGTCAGTATATAAAGTTCCACTCTGATTAAAAAAAAAAAAAAGAAATCAGCCCAAATAGTGAACTCTTATACCAGTACTGTTTATTCAGAAAGAAAAAAAAGTTTAAGGTTAAACAGCTGACACATTTTACTAGAACATTCTTTGCTTCATTAACTATCTTTCTCATCCACTTTTGCTTGACACCATTACACATTACATCAGTCCCTTTCATTTGGGAAAATGTTAAACACTATTTTAAGAGGAAGAAAAGTACATCTGGTCCCACTGGCACTAAGCCATGAATTATTTTTATTTATGGCTTTTGCCTGAATATATTCTTTCCTAATCTTTAAAATCTGGAGAAAAATAATGCTTTCATTTGCAAGAGTTTAATATCTCATAAATAAAGCCTCCTATACATACTATTTTTTTTCCTATACATACAATTTTTTAAGACCATTCATACAATCTTAATTAGAAATACCAATATAGGGGCGCCTGGGTGGCTCAGTGGGTTGGGCCTCTGCCTTCGGCTCAGGTCATGATCTCAGGGTCCTGGGATCGAGCCCCACATCAGGCTCTCTGCTCAGCGGGGAGCCTGCTTCCCCCTCTCTCTCTCTGTCTGCCTCTCTGCCTACTTGTTATCTCTCTGTCAAATAAATGGAATCTTTAAAAAAAAAAAGAAATACCAATATAATGTGAATCACGTAACAGAAAATACTTCATGTGATGTTATCTGTAGATTTTATTCTAAATATTAATGTTACACTTGATGGTTTTTTTTTTTTAAGATTTTATTTATTTATTTGACAGAGAGAGAGTGAGCATGGGCAGGGTGAAGGGCAGAGAGAGAGAGAGAGGGAGAAGACTTCCTGCTGAGCAAGGAGCCTGATGTGGGGCTCAATCCCAGGACCCTGGGATCATGACCTGAGTCAAAGGCAGATGCTTAACCGACTAAGCCACCAAGGTGCCCCTGTTTACAGTGTTTTAAATGATACCTTCAACCAGTTCTTAAATAAATAATTCTAATCTGATTCATTATATACAGGAATAAGAAAGTAAACTCATGTAATTAGAGGTAAAGGAACATGGAGCTTTCAAATGAGTCAGAAAAAAAAATACAGAGGAAAAAGTGACAAAGAAAATGTAGTAAAATGTTAACAATCAGGGACTCTGAATGAAAGTAAAATGAAAGTTCTTTGCACTATTCTTGCAAAATTTTTACTTTGAATTAATATGAAACTTAGAGTTACTCAAAAAAAAACTCAATTAGTCACACAGCTCAGAAAATGAAGTTACATTCATCATCCAGTTGAATAATTCCCATTAGTACAAAATGAGCATGTACTTCCAATATCTAAAAATTTATTCATAAATTATATACAGGTACTTACTACATTGCTATTATACATATATAACAAATCACATATTCAAAAGTAGGTATTTTTTTTAATTTTTTTTAAGTAGATCTTTTTTTTTTTTTTTAAAGATTTATTTATTTATTTACTTATTTGTCAGATAGAGAGAGATCACAGGAGCGAGCACAGGCAGACAGAGTGGCAGGCAGAGGCAGAAGGAGAAGCAGGCTCACTGCTGAGCAAGGAGCCCGATGTGGGACTCGATCCCAGGACACTGGGATCATGACCTGAGCCGAAGGCAGCTGCTTAACCAACTGAGCCACCCAGGCGTCCCAGATCTTTTTTTTTTTAAGACTGTATTTATTTGACAGAGAGAGAGATCACAAGTAAGCAGAGAGGCAGGCAGAGAAAGAGGGGGAAGCAGGCTCCCCACTGAGCAGAGAGCCCGATGCGGGGCTCAATCCCAGGACGCTGAGATCATGACCTGAGCCAAAGGCAGAGGCCCAACCCAATGAGCCACCCAGGCACCCCAAAAGTAGGTATTTTAAAAGGAGAAAGTTAAAAAGCAAATCCAAAGAGAACGAATGATCTGGCTCCACAACTGAATTCATCCAGTACCCAGTAACTCCCAGTAACTCTCCTCTTCTAATTCAACCTGTACTCTGAACTCCAGCCTTCACTTCCCACAAGATTTCTAAACCTGAGGAGCCAATCAGAGAACCAATGCTAACAAAGTTAGACTAAACTGAGTACCTTTCCCCAGAAATCTGCTTTTACTCTGGCTTTCCTCTTCCTGCTAAAGGTGTCTGATTGCTCAAGGAAGCAAACAAAGTCTTTCTCTTTCCAGCCCCTGTATTGCCCCCACCCCCGAATATTACCAAGTTCTACCCCCTTGAATTCTGAGTTCCTTTCCATCCTCTTTAAACCCACTGCTTCGGGCGCCTGGGTGGCTCAGTGGGTAAAGCCTCTGCTTTCAGCTCGGGTCATGACCCCAGGGTCCTGGGATCGAGCCCCGAAGTGGGCTCTCTGGTCAGTGGGGAGCCTGCTTCCCCCTCTTTCTCTGCCTGCCTGTGATCTCTCTCTGTCGAATAAATAAATAAAATCTTTTAAAAAAATAAAAATAAAGTAAACCCACTGCTTCTGGGGCACCTGGGGGGCTCCGCTGGTTGAGTGTCTGCCTTCAGCTCAGGTCATGGTCCCAGATCAAGCCCTCAATCAGGCTCCCTGCTCGGTGGGGAGTCTGCTTCTCCCTCTGCCTGCTGTTCTCCCTGCTTTTGTTCTCTTGTTCTTGCTCTCTCGCAAATAAATAAAATCTTTAAAAATAAGCAAGTAAACAAATCCAGTTTCCTCCACCAGGTATCATCACAGTGGATTATTAGAGCAGTTTCTTCATGGAGAGTTTTCAAAGCCTCCAATCTCAACAGCTTCCAACCCATTCTTCACACTGAAGCCTGTGGGATTATTCTAAACCCCAAATCAACTAACCCACCCACTACTCTCTCCCTTATTTTGGTTCCCCAACACTCAGGAGATAAAGGTCATACATCTAGGACAGTAAACTTGGCCTATTATGACTGATTCTAGCCCATTTCTCTGCCTACTTGTCCTCAGCTCTCATCTTATTGAAGAGTCACAACTACCTTCGAGTACCACATTTTCTCAGGCCTTAATGCTCTTACACGTTGCTATCACTGACTGGAAATCCCATCCTTCAGCATTTCCCTGAAGAACTCAGACTCAACTTTCAAGTCTCAAATTCAAATGCCCTTTCCCCTGGAAGACATTTCCTGAGATCACCAGCAAACTCAAAGGCTCTTATTCCTTCAGCTCACGAGAGTGTGTGCCCCACCCAGGACAAGCAATACACTGTACTGCTCTTTAAATTCTCAGAATTTGGGGGCACCTGGGTGGCTCAGTGGGTTAAAGCCTCTGCCTTCGGCTCAGGTCATGATCTCAGGGTCCTGGGATGGAGCCCCGCATTGGGCTCTCTGCTCAGCGGGGAGCTGCTTCCTCCTCTCTCTCTGCCTGCCTGCTTGTGATTTTTCTCTGTCAAATAAATAAATAAAATCTTTAAAAAAAAAAAATTCTCAGAATTTGATAAGCAACCCAACGCTTAATACTAGCTGAGCTCATATCAGTGGGGGGGAGGGGAAAGGGAGAAGCGCTTTTTAACAAACCTCAGGGTTAACCAGATAATCTAAGAAAAAAGATAAAACCGGATCCACTGCTCACACTGATAAATTCTAAATAGATGGGAATAAATTCTAGATAAATTCAAGATAAATTCTAAATAGATGGGAATTAAGTATAAAAAATGAAGCCACATAAGTACTAGAACACCTCACTAAATTCCTTCCTCACCTACAAGTGAAGAAAGCTTCCCGGTTCAAAAACCACAATTCTATGGGTGCCTGGCTGGCTCCACCAGTGGAGCGTGTGACTCTTGATCTCAGGGTGTAAGTTCCAGCCCCACTCTGGGGGTAGAGATTACAAAACAAAACAAAAGAAAATGAAAAAATACAATCCTGTATCTGACTAAATAAAAATAAAATGTCTAGGTAGCAAAAATGCCATAAGCAAACTAAACACATTTACTGCAAGAGCAGTAAAAAATATACATTATCTTCGGGGCACCTGGGTGGCTCAGTCATTAAGCATCAGCCTTCAGCTCAGGTCAGGATTCCAGTGTCCTGGGATGGAGCCCCGCCCTTGGGCTCCCTACTCAGCAGGAAGCCTGCTTCTCCTTCTCCCACTCCCCCTGCTTGTGTTCCCTCTCTCGCTGTCTCTCTCCATCAAATAAATAAATAAAATCTTAAAAAAACAAACTAAGGAAGCTCTTGAATTAAAAAAAAAAAAATACACACATACACACAAACACACACACACACAATCTTCTATTCTGAATCATACATGAGAGAGCAATGAGTTGTTAAAAAATTTAGTGATGAAATAAGAACACCATGTCAACAACTTCTAAGATTTAAAAAAAAGGCCTGCCTCTAAATTCAGTGGAGGCAGCAAACATTAGACTGGAAACTGCAAAAACCCAAATCAGAGAATTAGGAGACAAAAATTATGAGAAAAGCTACAAGTTATTCCTAGAAATCTAATGTTTATACAAAGTTCAAAAATATAAATGAAGGAATATGGGATGGGAGAGAAGACAAACTGAATACTCCCTGAGCTAAAGAAACATAAATGAGTCTTTGGATCGTGACTTATAATTAGTCATATTTCTGAATTTCAAAGACCAGTATTTCAAAGGTCAGTATAAACAAGGGGAAATCAAGTTATCAGATTTTTCTCTACAAAATCAAATGTAAAGGAAAGAACAAAACCAGGGGGCATCTGGCTGGCTCATTTGGTAGACACGCAACTCTTGATCTCCAGGTTGTGAGTTTAAGCCCCATGCTGGGTGTAGAGATTACTAAAAATAAACAAACTTAAAAATAAAAAGGAAAGGAACAAAACCTACATATTTCAAAAGGAAGAAAGGTATAACCCAGTATTTCTATACCAAACTCTCCAAGTGTCAACTGCAAGGACAACAGAATTATATTTTCACACAGGCTCAGAAAATCTTACCAACAGAAGATAAAAATTCCACAACAAAGTATCCTGAACCCAAGAACTGAACCAGGAGAAAGAATGGAGAAGACCTGGTAGAGAAGAGACTACAAGGAAACTACGACATAGTAAAATTTTCACAGTTAAATCTATAAATAGTTGTTGTGATGTTTCATGCAAATGTTAAAATGTCTCCTGAAAGTGACACTTCCTATACTGAAAAAGCAATAGTAATCTATCATGTAAATTCCACTAAGGCTCTTTGTTTATTCTACAGGATAGCAGCAGTAAAGGAAAGAGCTGTAGGCTGCACTTGAGAGCACAGACACTGCAGCTTCCCCAGTGTTATTCCAAGTTGATGTACTTACCGGGAGTTTGGTGAAGGCCGGATTGGTAACATGCTTCCCAAAGGCATCTTCCTGGAACTGAAGAAGCTGTACCACCAGCCCAGCCAGCGTTTTGTTGGTAGGAGCATCCGCATGAACATACTGCAAGATAAAGATGGGGACTCAAAAACTGGGACAGTCTTGAGGAAGAGAACAGTAGCTTACTTCCTATTACCTACTAAGCACTGGCCAGGTGACAGATTTGCAGAAGTCTGAACCAAGGTCTGAACTCTTGCAGAGGTCTCTTTGTAAAAAGGAGCTTACAAAAATAAATACTGGGAGCAGTGGGAAGGGAAAGATAACTGACCTCTTTACTTAACAGGTCTGAAGGAGAGAAACCATGCCCAAGCAATGAACCCAAGTCATCTCGTGTACACCTGGGCCTAAAGTAGATGGTGAGATCTTGAACCTCAAACCTGAGCCTGATACTATCATCAGACAGAGACCTATTAGCAAATGTATTTTGTAAGTGGGAGGGTAACTTGTGGCCAGAGAGCAGACTGTACTGTTTTTAAAACAGGCCAACAAATTTCTTTGATACTCCTCTCATCAAGAAGTGGGGTGTATGATCTTCCTTTGCTGAATCAAGACCATCCTTAATGACTAACTTGTAACCATCAGAATGCAGTTGGGGGGATCAGGAGTGATGCTGTGGGACCTCTGAGGGTAAGTCAAAAGCTTCCAAGTAGTCTCTTGGGAACAGTCACCTCTGGAATCCTGCAGAGGATTCCAACTAGAGGATTCGTAGTTGTACGAAGTCCAACTACCTGGAGGCCACCATACTTTGAGGAAGCCCAGACTACAGGGAGAAGCCTCTTGGAGATGCTATGGCCAGAAGCCCCGGCTGATGTTCCAGAAGACTGACAGTACAACCACCAGACACATGAGAAATAATGGTTCCAGATGATTCCGCCTCCAGCTGTCAAGTTATCCCCAATTATCAAATCTTCCCAGTTGAAACCCTAGACACAGTTCTGAGAGACAACTGTCCCCATTGTACCCTTCCAAATTCCTGACACACAGAAACTCTGAGCATAATAAAATGGTTGTTTTATGCCAAGAAGTTTTGAATACAATAAAATGGTTGTTTTAATGTGCATTTAAAAATGGTTAGGACAGTAAATTCTGTTACTTTTTTTACTACAATAAAAAAAATTTTTAGGGGCACCTGGGTAGCTCAGTCAGTTAAGTATCTGCCTTCAGCTCAGGTCATGATCCCAGAGCCCTGAGATTGAGCCCCAGGTCGGGCTCCCTGCTCCGTGAGGAGCCTGCTTCTTCCTCACCTCCTCGCTGTGCTCTCTCTCACTGTCTGTCACTATCTCTGTTGCTATCTCTCAAATAAATAAATAAAATCCTAAAAAAAAATTTTTTAAAGCAAATATATTTGAAAAGTTATCCACGCTAATGTCGACAATGTCCAAAGGCCAAACCAGTGGCAGAGAACAAGCTAGTTCCACAGCAAGGAAAGATAACAGGTAACATGACACGGAAAGCATAAACTAGCAGCTTAAACTAAATGTCAAAGTTTAATTATGAAATGTTTAGCATCACTTTGGAAAGCCAACGCAGTCATTAAATTTTTTTTAAGCCTCCAATTTTAAGTAGGAAAAACATCTAAAGACCTCCTTGAAATGCAAAAGATAACAAAAGATAGCACAATGAATTTTTCTTCCTGGGACAAACCTCATTCCCAGTATCATCCAACATTTCAAGATTAATGTGGTAGAGGTTTCTATTACAAAAAATGATTTGTAAGTGATTTATACATGGCAAAATGATTATCAGCTGCACATTCTACTCTTACTAGACTGAATGGCTCTCCATCTGTACTACTGCCAGGCAAAGATAAAGCACGATATAAAAAGGCAATTCTTCTTATAGCTTAGTATCCTCCCAATTTTTATTTATTCAGGTGCATTAGCTTTCCACTCTAAGTGAAACAGCCAGCACGCAGTTCACTTTGCTAAAGACTGATATTTTGTTGGAATGCTTTATATTACAAGACCAAATGCTGGTAAAATCCAGCCCACTGCCTGTTTCTCTGTGGACCAAAAGCTAAGAGCAGTTTTTAGATTTTTAAATGATTGGAAGGAAATTTTATTTCATTTTTTTTAAGATTTATTTATTTCAGAGAGAGGGAGAAAGCATGCACAGAAGAGGCACAGGGAGAGAGAGAATTTCAAGCAGGCTTCGAGCTGAACAGGAAGCCCAACACAGGGTCGGATCTCACAACCCTGAGAATATGACCTGAGCTGAAATCAAGAGTCAGACACTTAACCAACTGCAACACTCAGGCACCCCTGGAAAGAAATCTTAAATAATATTTTGGGGCACCTGGGTGGCTCAGTCGATTGAGGATTTGCCTTTGGCTCAGTTGTGATCTCGAGGTCCTCAGACCAAGCCCATGTTGGGCTCTCTGCTCAGAGAGGAGTCCACTTCTCCCTCTCCCTCTAACCCCAACTTGTGCTTTGTCTCCCTCTCTCTAATAAGCAAATAAAATCTTTAAAAAAAAAAAGTAATATCTCATGACACATATTACATGAAATTTAAATTTCAGTGTCCATAAATGACGTTTTATCAAAACACAGCACTTATTCACTACACATTGTCTACGGCTGCTTACCTATAACAGCAGTCAAGCAGTTATAATTGAGATGCCTAAAACTGAGAAGCCTAAAATGTTTACTCTTCTACCCTTTATAGAAAAAAATCTGCCTATTCCTGTTCTAGACATTCCTTTTTCGTCCTCATAAAAAGTTTTCTTTTATATTAAGGGTGTTCCATGAAAACACGTTTTCATAAGGTCACAAAGTAAAACACTTATGCCACACCACCAATCAAAAAAATGGAAACAAACTTCATACAATTAAGCATGTAAGATATCAATTCTGTTGGCCTAAAATAATATTTTCCAAACTTTAGAACCACTCAGAGTTTCGAATTCCATAGGTCAGGCCCAAGAATTTGTATTTCTAAGAAGTTCTCGGTGACACAACTAGAGTGGGAACCCACTTTAAGAACTACTACCCTGGGCACCTGGGGGGCTCAGTCAGTTAAGCATCTGCCTTTGGCTCAGGTCATGATCCCGGAGTCCTGGGATCAAGGCCCACGTAAGGCTCCCTGCTAGCAGGGAGTCTGCTTTTCCTCTGCCCCTCAACCTGCTTGTGCTCTCTCTCACATTCTCTCTTTCAAATAAACAAAACATTTTTTAAAAAAAAAGAAGAAGCACTAAACTTTTTTTTAAAAAAGTCTGTTTCAGGTATTACTACACATCTTAAAGAATATACTTTATTATAATTTAAAACTTAAAGGGAAGCCTGGGTGGCTCAATCAGTTAAGCTTCTGACTTAGGCTCAGGTCATGATCTCAGGGTCCTGGCATCCAGCCCCGAGGCAGTCTGCTTCTCCCTCTCCCTCTCCCTTCCCCCTGACCCCATGTTCTCTCTTTCTCAAATAAATAAATCTTTTTTAAATTTTAAAAATAGAAGTTAAAAACCAGTTAAACAATTTTTAAATGTTGAAAACTACTTAAAACTCCCCTTTCCTATAATATACTGCCAACTGCCAATTCCCACAAAAACTATCAAGTTTACTTTTTAAGGACTACACACTTAAAAGTGACAATTCAGGGACGCCTGGATGGCTCAGTTGGTTAAGCCGCTGCCTTCGGCTCAGGTCATGATCCCAGCGTCCTGGGATCGAGTCCCACATCGGGCTCCTTGCTCGGCGGAGAGCCTGCTTCTCCCTCTGCCTCTGCCTGCCACTCTGCCTGTGCTCGCTCGTTCTCTCTCTCTAACAAATAAATAAAAAAATTTTAAAAAAAAGTGACAATTCAGTATCTTTTTCCGATTTACTCAACATAGTAAATCTTTAATAAGTAATACTCGATTAGTAAATAATTCATAGCACCCACATAATAGAATCTTTAATAAACTCTTCAAACGTATCCTACAGAACTGACAAAATATGGGGTATATATCTGCAAGGTAACTTTATTTTTATAAGTTTCTCAAAGGGGACATATAAGGTACTGCAATTTTCTATATAAAGTGACATGAAAAATTAATGAGCCTAACTTTTTATTTTTCAGATACCTGTAGATAACTGAACAATGCCAAATCCTAAAACTGAAAAACATACCATGGTGGAGGAAGGCTTTTCAGAAAAAATCAATCAACCCTTTGGGAAAAACTAAATTTAGCAACTGCTATACACACAGCTTCATATATATTCTAGATTTCACTACTATGCAAGTTTCATCTGATGTATTATCATTCAGAATACAAAAACATGTAAAAGCTTTCATGTAGACAACTTTATAGTTTCAAAATAAAGATGGCCAGGTTCAAAGTTCAATCAAAATTATTACCTTAGCTATTTTTTTTTGAAGATTTTATTTATTTATTTGTGAGAGAGAGACAGCGAGCACAGGCAGACAGAGGCAGGCAGAGGCAGAGGGAGAAGCAGGCTCCCTGCTGAGCAAGGAGCCCGATGTGGGACTCAATCCCAGGACGCTGGGATCATGACCTGAGCCGAAGGCAGCTGCTTAACCAACTGAGCCACCCAGGCGTCCCTACCTTAGCTATTTTTAAATCCAATTTTTTTTAGATTTTATTTTTATTTTATTCATGAGACACAGAGAGAGAGGGGGGCAGAGGGAGAAGCAGACTGCCTCTGGGCTGGATGCCAGGATTCTGGATTCATGACTTGAGCGGAAGGTAGACAGACACTTAACCAACTGAGCCACCCAGGTGCCCCCAATTTTTTAGTGATAAAATATTTAACCCTGGTTAGATACTTTCTCCAAATAACCCACAAAAGTTACCAAACATGAAAAAGGTGACATTTTTTTTTAATTTTTTTTTTTTTTTTTTTTAATTTACTTGGTAGACAGAGATCACAAGTAGGTAGAGAGGCAGGCAGAGAGAGAGGAGGAAGCAGGCTCCTCGCTGAGCAGAGAGCCCGATGCGGGGCTCGATCCCAGGACACTGAGATCATGACCTGAGCTAAAGGCAGAGGCTTAACCCACTGAGCCACCCAGGCGCCCCAACATTTTTAATTCATAAATGAACTGTCAAATTAATATATTAAACTATACCTCACAACCACTCAAAAGGCAGCCAATGTATGACTAGAAGGTCTTTAAATCAACTTTTTTTTTTTTTTTTAAGATTTTATTTATTTGACATAGAGAGAGACAGAGAGGGAACACAAGCAGGGGGAGTGGAAGAGGGAGAAGCAGGCTCCCCACTGAGCAGGGGAGCCTGAGGCAGGGCTTGATCCCAGGACTCTGGAATCATGACCTGAGCCGAAGGCTGCTGCTTAAACAACTGAGCCACCCAGGTGCCTCTTAAATCAACTTTTAAACATCTCAAAATATTAACATTCTATTTAACCAATAAGAATAAAGCAAGCTGACCATGGGATATACGCAAAAGCATCATTACCACCTCAAATTTAACATAACCCCATCTTCAACAACTATCTCATTTGATTCAGTCTTATGGAAGTCAATTTACATAGGGAAAATTAAAACAGGAATCAAGTTATCTGCTCAAGGACATCAACAATTAGCAGCCAACAGTATGGAACGCACATGTTCCAAAGTGTAATGCCCCTTCACTATCCTATAGGAACATAACAGAGCTCATTTCAAACAGCTTCAAAAAACATTACTTAAAACATAAAAAGATTCTTTTTTTTTTTTAAGATTTTATTTATTTATTTGACAGACAGAAATCACAAGTGGGCAGAGAGGGAGGCAGAGACGGGGGGGAAGCAGACTCCCTGCTGAGCAGAGAGCTCGATGTGGGGCTCGATTCCAGGACCTTGAGATCTGACCTGAGCCGAAGGCGGAGGCCTTAATCACTGAGCCACCCAGGCGCCCCAAAACATAAAAGATTTTTGACAGCTTTCAAAATACTGAAATCTGATTAACCAAAAAAATTAATGACTATAGATTATTTTAGTCATAAACATTTTATCTTTTGATCAAAAAAAAGTTCAACAGTATGTTTTACTTAAGACAACCAAAAATTTTTAGTCTCAAGTATTTTAAGAAAGGTAGAAAGATTAAAAAAAAAAAAAGAAAAGAAAAAGTAGGAAGACAAGTTTAGAAAGTATTATCAATATATCTGCTTCAAGCTATCTATGGCGTGAATGAAGTATCAAGTTTAACAACTTGTCCCTAAACAAACCTACTGTAGTAAATGCCCCATAAAACAAACAAAAAAACTTGTCTTTACTTTATGTAAAGTGTACTGAAATGCATTCCTTAGGAAATCAAGTCTACTTTAGTAACCACCCTTAGATTGAAATCATCCTGACATCTTAAATCTTATTTCGCGAATAAACCAAACCAGGAAGAAACTTACCTGGGAACTTAACGGTTTCCAGATATCCTTCACCTCCAAAGTATCTGAGTTGCAACCATTTAAGACCAGTAAGGCTTTATCATTTGAAAACCACTCAGAAACCATGGACAGAAATACAGCTTTCATCTTCACCAAAGTTAGGATGAAAGACATGTAGCCAATAATACAAAGGCAGCTCAGGCAGGAGATGAACAAGCTTCTGCCCCGCGGCTGGACTTAAAATGCAACCTCAAGCCAACTGCCCTGTGCTTCTACTCACCTACTTTTTCCCCTCTCCAGGAGTCACCTCCTCTGGACTTCTTTGGCCTAGTTGAAGCTCATCCTAATCAAAAAGTACTCCCTCTTCCTTCTGTGTTCCTGGGCCAGATTTAACAACAAAGCTTGAATGACTAGGTTCCTAGACTAATCTGCTCATTCACTGAACAAACATATACTGAGCACCTACTAAGGACACAGAGAAAATAAAAACAATTACAAGGAGGTTCTCTTTTAACTTGAAACCACATGAGTTCTACAAGTGTCCATGTCTATCTTTACCAATACATTTTCCGTTACCTTCCACTACGTTCCTTGATGAGAGGGATTATGTGTAGCAAAAAGAACTGGGGGTCTGGAGCCAGGCAGACCTTTACTGAATTCCAAATCTGCCACTCCTAATTGTAATCCTAGAGCTCTAAGTCACTTACATCCGGAGTCTCAGGCTCCACTCATGCATAAAATGAAATAAATAAATATCTATTAACCATGACGGTTGTAAGGATTTGAGTAATGGTTTAAGTGCCCAGATACAGTTAGATGCCCAGTTGTCCGTGGAATGCATGGATAAACCCATTAATAAAAATGGGACTACCAATGTCATGTTTCATTCAGTTGCTGAGATTTATCAATGTGAAAATGTAGTATTAAATGCAAAATAAAAGTTTAATTAAAACCCATCAATGTGTACAATGAGTGGAAATATACTGTGTCCTGGATAGTACCTTCGCCACTCCACCACCACTCTCTAAGGCTGACAGGTTTCTGGCTGTCAGGCATATGAAATATACAATTCTGAATTTCAGGAGCCCCAAGAAATACATTCTGGCCTTATGAAACCCTGAGATCTTTTACTTTACCTTTAAGGCCTGAAGAATACTGAGCCACCATCTGCCCAATTACCTCAACACTCTGGGACAAATTCCTCAGTCTGCCCCAGAATCACTTCTTCACCCACCAAGCAAACCCATTCCAACAAAACTGAGGCCAAACAGATGCACACAGAGTTTGGAGAGGTAGAAATTACTATTATTTCTCTTTCTCCTTCCTCTTCCTTGATATCCAAAGGAATATTTCTCATTCCTGCTAAAACTACATTGATAAGCCAATGTTATATGTCAATTATATCTCAATAAAGAAATCCAGACTGAGGGAGGAGGAAGGCTACATTAAGGTACACTGAATTTAAAACCCAAATCATTGGCTTAAGGGCACAAGATAAAAATAATACTTTCATAATATAAATATATTCAATTCCCATAACCACTTCTAGAAGCTCTGCTGCCTACCAAAAAAAAAAAAAGTGACCAATTTATCACTGTATAAGGGAGAGCAATATTCTTGTCTACTTAAATGCAGATGAGAAAAACTGGCGATCCCAAATGTGACTGCAAAATTTCAAGGCGAAAAAAGTCAAAGCATATAAAAATATATATCGTCTCTCACTTCCTAAAACTTCATGAAGAAAGTCACTTCTGAAAGTACCACAGTGTAATGTCAAAGGAACCCAAGATCCTGTCCCTATCAACCTCCAAAACCTGACGGACTCCATTGTGCTGCGGAACTCAAATGACTAGGTTTCTAAACTACTTTGTCTTTTCATTCACTGAACAAATATTTACTAAGCAACTACTGAGGGCGAGGCTATGAGTACCAACCATACTGGGGGTGAGGGGACAATGCAGTGAAGAGGCCTGACAAGGTCCTTGCCCCAGTGCTATGGTTCTCAATGGGGGAAGTATGGCACTTGAAAGGTGTGTTCGGAAATCTGGGGCAGAGGAGGTATTTTGGGCAGTCTGCTTCATTACACCTTCCAAGGGAGTCATTCCTATGTATCTACAAGGGGAAGTTAAAAAACACTCGTTATAGATAAAAGGTTAAGTCACAATTTTCAATACCACTGATTTAGCGGAACCTACCTCCCAAAAGCAGAAGAAACAGCTAAATGAAAAGAATAATCTCACAAAATGGTACAAGAGAAATAAAGGTGATACGAAGTGCGGCGGTCTAGTATAAATGGGGTTCTCGGGGAAGGCCTCCCTGAGAAACACGATAGGTACAAGTACGTTAACTCTTGTACTCACACTGCACGGAACTACAAGTACAATAAACACTGTCATTTTTTTTTTTTTTAAACATCAGGGCTCATCAATACAATCGCCCATTATACTGGCCTGCAGTTACTAACTTCCGAGTGCAATGTCTAGTCATTCTTTACCAAACCAACAACAAGGCAGCAGAACCTGAGCTACCTCACTTGATTTGAAACAAAACTTGAAGCTGCCCTCACAACCCTGGCTCGGACAGTTTGTAAAAATCATTGTTCGCACATCCAGTGCCGCTAACAAAAGAGATTCACGCCCTCGGGGTTGCTGAGGTCGAGATGCTCCTGCAAGCCGGGGCGAGCTGGGGCTCTGGCCCGCGGTGCGGGGACTCCCAGAGGCCTGGCCCCGGGGGCTCCGTGCAGCCCCCGGCGCGCGGGCGCCGAGAGCGGACGGCGGGGGCGTGGCGGGCCCGGCTCCTGCCTTTGTTGTCCCTCGTGGCGCGCGGGGGGGAGGGGCGGCCCGAGGCCCGCGAGGCCAGTAGCTGCGCCCGGCTCCCGTCGCGTGGCCTCCCTGGCCCCCACGGGCGCGCGAACTCACCTTCTTGTAGTGCTTGCCCAGCCAGACCCGCACCGAATCCAGCTGGGACACCGTCTCCGGGCTCTCCCAAAACTTGCTGGCCGGGCCACCGTCCTTCCGCCGATAAACTGCCAGGCCCGCGGCCGCCGCCGCGCCTCCCGCGCCCGCGGCGCCCGCCGCCGCCCCCAGTCCGCCGCCGCCCGTCGCCGCGGCCATAGTCGCCGTCCGTCGTCCCCACCGCTCGGCCCGCCCCGGCCCTCGCGGCGATCCCCGTTCGCACCCGCGCGCGCGCGCGCAGAGCCGCCGCCACCGCCTCCCAGCCCCGCCCAGCCAACCCCCTTCCGGCGCGGAAGGCCGGCCCCGCCCCTTCTCGGGACCCGGTCCTTAACCGAAGAGGGCACGCGCGCACGCATGCGCAGCACCGGCGCTGGGCGGGCTGGGGACGAACAACCCCCGCCTCTTCCGCCCGCTGAGCCACGCTGCGCACCTTCGTCGGTATTCACCTTGGAGCTGGGAGTTGTGCTGTAGCCAAGTTCCTGCATCCCGTGAACCACTGCACAGAGGTTCTGTGTCATCCCCTGGCAGCGCCGGAGAGGAAAGACCTGGCGTAAGAAGTTCGGAAGGGGGAAGCCCGTTTACGGTGTCGAGTGCTGCCCGGGAAATCTGCGTTTGCTACCCCCCCTGGACTCAGACTTTCTGCACGGAGTGGCCCGGTAGCCTTTGTAAACGTCCACCTGGCACCACCACCTGGCGCTGCTTGGGCAGCACACACCTTCCTCCCCCTCGTGGCTGCAGCCACACCGGCTCTTTCCTACCTCGGGGCCCTTCACCAGCTGGTTCCTGAGACCTGGACAGCCCCTATGACTGTGGCTTAGGCGCTTTCCAATTCATAGCTTAAGGGTGCTTTAGAAGAAACGATCACTGACCGTACATATTGACCAGCTAATCACATTCAGTTGACATTCTCTATGTAGCACTCACCACGACCTGGTATTTTTCTTATTTTCTTATTTGTCCACATCCATTACATGAGAACCTAAGCGTGACTTGTTTACAGGTGTACTCTCAGTGCTGGGAACAGAGCCTGTTATCTAATAGATATTCCATAAATATTTGATGAATGAGTGAATGAATGACCTACGGAGGAGCAGGAAGATTTTAAATTATTAACAAAGTCTGATTGGCCAATAGGGCGTTATAAACATGGTATTATGTAACACCAGAACAGCAGGTGACTAATTGCTTGTGAGAAAGTCTGGTGAGGTTCTGAGACCAACTTTTAAGGATGAATAGAATGTCAGGGAGGAAACGCCATTTCAGACACACAAAAACAACTGGGTCAAAATGTGAAAGCAAGCTGGGTGAAACCTTTGAGCCCATGGTGTGTAAGCAGAGATGTGACTTGGTTGTGGCAGTGAATTTTTACTTCATCCTATAAGCACTGGGAAACCAGCTTGAACAGAGAGAATGAATTAAGGCAGAAAGAGGTTAAGTAACTGGCTAGCAGGAATTATGAACCCAGGCATTAGACCCTGGAGTATTAATGGGCCCCCCACCTTCCTAAATACACCTTTCTTTCTCTTTATTTCTTTCAAGATTTATTTATTTGAGAAAGAGAGGCAGGGGAGGGGCTGAGGGAGAGAGAGTCTTTTTTTTCTTTTGACAGAGATCCCAAGTAGACAAAGAGGCAGGCAGAGAGAGGAAGGGAAGCAGGTTCCCCGCTGAGCAAACCCACTGAGCCACCCAAGCGCCCCAGAGGGAAAGAGTCTTAAGCAGCATCCATGCTGAGCTCGGAGCCGGAGCCCGATGCAGGGCTAGATCTCATAACCCTGAGATCAGGATCTGAGCCAAAACCAAGTGTCTGACACCTAAGTGTGCCACTAGGCACCCCCACTGTGTTTTCTATTAACAGCTTGTGAGTAGAGCAGAGAAAATGCTCTGGAGAAGTTCAGCAAACTATTTCATTTGCCTGGAGCCATAGAGAAGGAAGTTAGTTCTTCCAGGACAGTGGTATTCCAACTTTTTTGCTTCTGCCTTCTACTCAAGTTGTGATCCAAGGGTCCTGGAATTGAGCCCCAAATCCAGCTCCTTGATCAGCAGAGAGCCTGCTTCTCCCTCTCCTCCCCGCTCCCACTCAGCTCGTTGTCTCTCTCTTTCACTATCTCAAATAAATAAAATATTTAAAAAATTTAAAAGTATTTATTTTGGGGCGCATCGTGGCTCAGTGGGTTAAGCCTCTGCCTTCGGCTTGGGTCATGATCTTGGGTCCTGGCATCGAGGCCCGCACTGGGCTCTCTGCTCAGCAGGGAGCCTGCTTCCCCTTCTCTCTCTGCCTACTTGTGACCTCTCTCTGTGTCAAATAAATAAATAAAATATTTAAAAATAAATAAACATTTTAAAAGGTTTTTATTTTTAAATAATCTCAAACTTAGAAAAAAGTTACAAATACAATACAAAGAGCTTTTTCTTTTCCTGAACCATATAAGAATAGTTGCTGACATGATGCCCCATCATTATTAAAAATGTTAATGTAGGGGCGCCTGGGTGGCTCAGTGGGTTAAAGCCTCTGCCTTCAGCTCAGGTCATGAAATCAGGGCTCTCTGCTCAGCAGGAAGCCTGCTTCCTCCTCTCTCTCTGCCTGCCTCTCTGCCTGCTTGTGATCTTTCTCTGTGTGTCAAATAAATAAAATCTTTTTTAAAAAAATGTTAATGTAGGGGCGCCTGGGTGGCTCAGTGGGTTAAGCCTCTGCCTTCACTCAAGTCATGATCTCAAGGTCCTGGGATGGAACCCCGCATCAGGCTCTCTGCTCAGTAGGGAGTCTGCTTACCCCTCTCTCTCTGCCTGCCTCTCTGCCTACTTGTGATTTCTGTCTGTCAAATAAATAAATAAAGTTTTAAAAAAAAGTTAATGTATATTTCCCACAGACAAGTATATTCTGTTACATAGTCACAATACAACCATCAACACCAGGAAATTAACATTTATACCATCCTCAGACCCCATTTGTTTTTCTTTTTGCCCCTGTAAACTTTCTTACAGCAGTTTACAGTTCAGAATCATGCATTCCATTAGATGAGGTTTCAAGTCTCTTTCAATCTGAAACAGTTCCTTGGTCCTTAACTTTCACCACATTGAAAATGCTGAAGATTTCAAGCCTGTTATTTTGTAGAATATCCCTCAATTTGAGTTTGACTTGTGTTTTTCATGCTGTATTCTTTTCACTGTGTATAAAATGCACATGATTTCATGACTTCTATAACTTTGATGAGTTGATTAAGAGAGTATCTGGCAGGCTTCTCTACTGTGAGGTTATTTCTTTTTTTTTTTTTAAGATTTTATTTATTTATTTGATAGACAGAGATCACACAAGTAGGCAGAGAGGCAGGCAGAGAGGGGAGGGGAGAAGCAGGCTCCCTGCCCAGCAGAGAGCCCTATGCGGGACTCGATCCCAGGAGGCTGGGATCACGACCTGAGCCGAAGGCAGCGGCTCAACCCACTGAGCCACCCAGGCATCCCAGGCTATTTCTTTTTAAAGATTTTATTTATTTTTGAGAGACAGGGAGAAAGGGAGAGCATGAGTTGGGGCAGAGAGGCAGAGGGAGAAGCAGACTCCCCACCGAGCGGGGAGCCTGATGACAGACTGGATCCCAGAACTCTAGGATCATGACCTGAACTGAAGACAGATCCTTAACAGACTAAACCACCCAGGCAACCTACTGTGAAGTTATTTTTTTGCCTTTGTAATTAATTAGTATTTTTTGGAGAGTGATTTTGAAGGTATGTAAATACCACATTCTTCACCTTTATCAGACAAAGTCAAATAGTTGAAATTTTGACTAAGTACAGATTGTAACTCTAACAATAAGAAATGTGGCTACCATTATCCTTCCTATATTTACTTACTTTATCAGTTCACGTACATGTAACCATTCTCCATGCTGGGCTACCCTCCTGTGTAGGTACCACCTATCCTTCTTGGCTCCTACAGTCACATGCTAAGCCACACTAATATGCTTATCTACCTTGCTAACACCACCTAAAGGCTTTACGACTGAATTATTTGAGAAGAGATGGAAAGGGAATAGAAAAAGTAAAAAGACATCACTCTTGGGGTGCCTAGGTGGCTCAGAAGGTTGAGCGTCTGTCTGCCTTTGGCTCATGTCACGATCCCAGGGTCCTGGGATCAAATCCCACATCAGAGTCCCAGCTCAGCATGGAGTCTGCTTCTTCCGCTCCCTCTCCCTCTGCATACACACTCTCTTTCTTTCAAATAAATAAATAAATAATTTAAAAAAAAAAATCACTCTTGGGACGCCTGGGTGGCTCAGTTGGTTAAGCGGCTGCCTTCAGCTCAGGTCATGATCCCAGCGTCTTGGGATCGAGTCCCACATCGGGCTCCTTGCTCAGCAGGGAGCCTGCTTCTGCCTCTGCCTCTGCCTGCCACTCTGTCTGCCTGTGCTCGCTCTCTCTCTCTCTAACAAATAAATAAATAAAATCTTTTTTAAAAAAATCACTCTTAAACCTAATGAAGTCTAAATACGTGATAATTTGGTGATCATATTATAATAAAGATAGTCCTCTCTGCACAGGAGTGTAGTACCCTGAAGATGACTGTGCAAGCAGAAACCATGCAAAGCAACCTTAATAATCAATGAGGAAAATTACAATTAATCCATGGCCTTTAAACTTTTTTTTAAGATTTTATTTATTTGACAGAGGGAACACAAGCACAGGGAGTGGGAGAGGGAGAAGCAGGGTCCCCGTTGAGGACCTCCCTCCCAGAACCCTGGGATCATGACCCGAGCCAAAGGCAGAGGCTCAACAAGTGAGCCACCTAGGTGCTCCACCTTTAACCTTTTTTATCAAAACATGAAAAACCCTATCAGTTATAAATGTATAAGGAAATAGATCTAGTATAATTAAATTTATTTACTACAGTCTGAAACATCAGAAATATTGGGGTGACTGGTTGGCTCAGTCAGAAGAGCACATAGAGGGATGCCTGGGTGGCTCAGTCGGTTGGGCAGCTGCCTTCGACTCAGGTCGTGATCCTGGCGTCCTGGGATCGAGTCCCGCATCAGGCTCCTTGCTCCGCAGGGAGCCTGCTTCTCCCTCTGCCTCTACCTGCCATTCTGCCTGCCTGTGCTCTCTCTATCTCTCTGACAAATAAATAAATAAATAAATAATCTTTAAAAAAAAAAAGAAGAAGAAGAAGAGCACATAGCTCTTGATCTCAGGGTCTAGAGTTTAAGACCCACATTGGATGTGGAGATTACTAAAGATAAATAAACAATAAATAAATAAATAAACCAGAAATATTAAGATTTAAAGTGTTTGGGGAGCCTGGGTGGCTCAGTTGGTTAAGTATCTGCCTTCAGCTCAAGTCATGAGGTCCTGGGATTGAGGCCCCCATCAGGCTCTCTGCTCATCAGGGAGCCTGCTTCTCCTTCTCTCTGCCTGCCTCTCTGCCTACTTTTGATCACTCTCTCTATCAAATAAATAAATAAAATCTTAAAAAAAAAGAAAGAAATTGATACAGATTAAGGGCACCTGGCTGGCTCAGTTCATAGAGCATGTGATTCTTTTTTTTTTTTTCCAACATGTGACTCTTGATCTCAGAGCTCAGGCCCCACATTGGGTGTGGAGCCTACTTAAAAAAAAAGAAATTGACACGCAGATTCTAAAATGTATATGGAGGAGCGCCTGGATGGCTCAGTCAGTTAGACATCCCACACTTGATTTCGGCTCAGGTCATGATCTCAGGATCAAATGAGATCAAAATCATCAAATCCATCCCCGAGGTGGGCTCCATGCTTAGCTCAGAGTCTGCTCAAGATTCTCTCCCTCTCCCTCTGCCCCTCCCAGCTCACATGCACACTCTCTCTCTCACTGAAATAAAATCTTTAAAAATAAATAAAATGGGGTACCTGGGTGGCTCAGTGGGTTAAGCCTCTGCCTTTGGCCCAGGTCATGATTCCAGGGTCCTGGGATTGAGCCCCGCATTGGGCTCTCTGCTCAGCAGGGAGCCTGCTTCCCCCTCTCTCTCTGCCTACTTGTGATCTCTCTCTCTCTCTCTCTGTCAAATAAATAAATAAAATCTTTAAATAAATAAAATATATATGGAATTGCAAAAGACCCGGAATAGCTAAAAAAATAAATAAATAAAAATCCTCAAAAGAGGGGCACCTGGGTGGCTCAGTGGGTTAGGCCTCTGCCTTCGGCTCAGGTCATGATCTCAGGGTCCTGGGATCAAGCCCCACATCGGGCTCTCTGCTCAGCAGGGAGCCTGCTTCCTCCTCTCTCTCTGCCTGCTTCTCTGCCTACTTGTGATCTCTGTCTATCAAGTATATAAAAAACAAAAAATAAATTTAAAAAAATCCTCAAAAGAACAAAGTGGAAGGACTCACACTTCTTATTTCAAAACTGAACTACAAAGCAATGGTAATCAGCTCATCTGTGCTATTGACGAGGATAGACATAGAGGTCAGTGGGATAGAACTGAGAGTCCAGAGATAAACCCACACATCCATGGTCAACTAATTTTTGTCAAGGCTGTCGAGATCATCCAATATGGAAAGAATAGTCTTTTCAGGGCACCTGGGTGGCTCAGTTGGTTAAGTAACTGCCTTCTGCTCAGGTTATGATCCTGGAGTACTGCACCGGGCTCCCTGCTTTGTGGGGAGTCTGCCTCTCTCTGTCCCTCACCCCTCTCATGCTCTCTCTCTCATTCTCTTTTTCTCAAATAAATAAATAAAATCTTTAAAAAAGAATAGTCTTTTCAACAAATAGTGCTGAGAAAACTGGATAGCTACATGCAAAACAATGAAATTGGGTCCTTAACTCACACTATATCAAAAGTTAACTCACAATGAGTCAAAGAAATCAATGTAAGAGCTAAAACTACAAAACTCTTAGGAGAAAATATGAAGGCAAACCTTCATGACCCTGATTTGGCAAAGATTTCTTAGAAAAAAACCATGAACAACAGAAGAAAAAATAAACTGGACTTTATCAAAATTAAAAACTTTTGAAGTGGGGTGCCTAGCTGGTTCAGTCAGTAGATAGAGCATGCAACTCTTGATCTTGGGGTTGTGAGTTTGAGCCCCACTTTGGGCATGGAGCCCAATTAAAAATAATAATAATAATAAATAAAAAATAAAAAACTTTTGAGGTGAAGAGGATTAAGAGGTAGAAACTTCCAGTTATAAAATAAATAATTCACAGTGATGAAAAATATAGCATAGGGATTACAGTCAATACTATTGTAATAACATTGTATGGTAATAGATGGTAATTACACTTATGGTGGAATATAGTGTAATGTATAGAATTGACAAATCAGGAGCACCTGGGTGGCTCAGTTGGTTAAAGCAGCTGCCTTTGGCTCAGATCATGATCCCAGCTAGAGTCCCGGGTTCGAACCCCACGTTGGGCTCCCTGCTGATTGGGAAGCCTGCTTCTCTTTCTCCCTCTCCCTCTGCCTGCCGCTACCCCTGCTTGTGCTCTCTTTCTCTGTCAAATAAATGAAAAAAAATTTTTTAAAAGATTGTATTTATTTATTTGACAGAGAGAGAAATCACAAGTAAGCAGAGAGGCAGGCAGAGAGAGAGGGGGGAAGCAGGCTCCCCACTGAGCAGAAAGCCCAATGTGGGACTCGATCCTAGGACCCTGAGATCATGACCCAAGCCAAAGATAGAGGCTTAACCCATTGAGCCACCCAGGCGCCCCAAATAAATAAAATCTTTTTAAAAATTGTCAAATCACTATGTTATATATCTGAAACTAATAAAAAAATCTGTGCCTCAAAGGACACCAACAATAAAATGAAAAAAAAAACCCAAAACAAGAAAATATTTGTAAATCATATATCTGAGAAGAGACTTGTATCTAGAGTAATAGAAAGAACTCTTACAACTCAAATGCAAAAGGATCAATAACACAGTTGACTAATCAACTAATAACCAAATAGAATAAACTTGTACATGTAACATTAGGGATGACTCTCACAAACATGTTGAGTGAAATAAGTCTTATCCAAAAGAGAATATACAGTAGGATTCAATATATATGAAGTTATACCACAGGCTGGTTGCCTCATGGGAGTGGAGAGGCATGAGGGAGTTTTCTGGGGAGTAATAAGCTGTAGTTTGATACTGATTTGCGTTTGCACAGATGTATGCATACCACTTACGGAATTGAACTCAACATTTGTACATTTCACTGTAAATTTTCCCTCAAAAGAAAAGAACTCTAGACAAATATTGACCTCTTGTTAAAAATATGCACGCGGGGGGCGGGGGGTGGCGCCTGGGTGACTCAGTCAGTTGAGCATCTGACTCTTAATTTCGGCTCAGGTCATGATATCAGGGTCCTGGGATCAAGCCCCATGTTGTCAGGTTGAAGTCTGCTTGTCTCCCTCTCTCTCTCTCTCTGCCCCCTCCCTCACTCTCATTCTTTCTTTCTCTCTCTCTTTAAAATAAATAAATCTTTAAAAAATGCAGGCTGGAGTGTTTAGAGATGAAATATACTTTTCACCTAGCTTTCCAAATTATAGTGATCTATCAAAATTCATCATATAGTGATCTATCAAAAATTTATTGCTTTAGGGGTGCCTGGGTGGCTCAGTGGGTTAAGCCTCTGCCTTTGGCTTGGGTCATGATCTCAGGGTCCTGGGATCGAGCCCTGCATCTGGCTCTCTGCTCAGTAGGGACCCTGCTTCTCCCAACCCCCGGCTCTCTCTGCCTGCCTCTCTGCCTACTTGTGATCTCTGTCTTTCAAATAAACAAATAAAATTTTTTAAAAAATGTATTGCTCTGTAGGTGAAAAGTTAGTTTCAATTTTGAGGAAAAAAAAAAAAAGGAACAGAAACTGCATGATTGTTTACCAGTCCTTAAAGTCATTAGCTCGATCAATTTCTTGGAAGGATACCAAGAAGGCTTTTCTACAATGTGTGAAAGACTAGGGTTTGGAAAACATTTTTTCTAAAGAGTGGGGTGGCAAATATTTCAGGATTGCAGGCCTTAGTTCCCTGTCCTAACAACTTAACCCTGCCATTGTATTGTAGACAATATGCAAATAAATGAACATTGCTGTGTTCCAATGACATATTATTTACAAAAATAGGTGGTAGGCAGAGTTTTTATTTCAGATACTGAAAAAGTTCAGGAAATGGATAGTGGTGGTGGTTATACAACACTGTGAATATACACTTAATAAATGCCACTGAATTGTGCACTGAAAATGTTTAAAATGGCAAATAGCCTTATATTTTACCACCAACAAAACAAACCAAAACATGGAAGGCAGGCCAAATTGGGCCTTGTGGCCATAGTGTATTGATCCCTGACAAAGACTGTTACATCTATTCCTTAGACTTAGAAGCATCTTATTTAACTCAATTTACTCATATCTGCTTGAGAAAATCAAACTACTGTTAACTTCATTAAACTTATACAATATTTTTGGTAAAACACTTTTATCACAAAATTTAGATGAATTTTCATCTAGACCTTAAAACCATATATTTAAGCTCATTCAAGTTATGGAAAATGTTTGCTGTGTAACCTAAATTGACAAAACCAGTCCTTGTCAAGCCAATTAGCAAAACCTTTATTTTTGTCAGAAAATGCCTGACATCCTTTTTTAAAAAAGATTTTATTTATTTATTTGACACAGAGAGAGAGATCACAAGTAGGCAGAGAGGCAAGCAGAGAGAGGAAGGGAAGCAGGCTCCCTGCTGAGCAGAGAGCCCGATGTGGGGCTCGATCCCAGGACCCTGAGATCATGACCTGAGCAGAAGACAGAGGCTTAACCCACTGAGCCATTCAGGCACCCCCTGACATCCTTTTTAATTGAAATAAATGTATTAATACTTATGTCAAGGAATAACCTAAAAAGCTACTGAGGAACAAATTATGTAACACATTCTATGGGGGGATTGTTTTTTTGTTTTGTTTTGTTTTTTTAAGATTTTATTTATTTATTTGACAGAGATCACAAGTAGGCAGAGAGGCAGGCAGAGAGGTGGGGGGAAGCAGGCTCCCCGCTAAGCAGAAAACCCGATGAGGAGCTCGATCCCAGGACCCTGGGACCATGACCAGAGCCAGAGGCAGAGGCTTTAACCCACTGAGCCATCCAGGCGCCCCATCTATGGGGTGATTGTTAAAAGCAGTCTGGTTAATATTAAAAGGATTTAGTTCTAAAACCATTTTCATAAATTATAAAAACAACATAATATACTGATTGATCAATCAGTAATCAAAAACTTCCCAACAAAGAAAAGCCCTGGAACTGATGGTAAATTCTAGCAATCATTAAAGCAGAACTAATATCAACCTTTCTCAAACTTTTTCAAAAAATTGGACAGGAGGGAACACTTCCAAACTCATGAGTCTAGCATTACCCTGATACTAAAGCCAGACAGAGACACTACAAGAAAATAAAGTCACACAAGAATGAACTATTGGGACTTCATCAAGATCAAAAGTTTTTGCACAGCAAAGGAAACAGTCAATAAAACCAAAAGACAACTGACAGAATGGGAGAAGATATTCGCAAATGACATATCATATGATGAAAATACTCAATAAAGTATGGAGAGAAGAAAACCACCTCAACATTATAAAAGCCATCTAAGAAAAACCCACAGTAAACATCATACTCAATGGTAAATGACTGAAAGCTTTTCCTCTAAGATCAAGAACAGTGCAGGGATGCCTGCTTTCAGCACTTCTATTCAACACAGTACAAGAAGTTCCAGCCAGAGCAATTAGGCAAGAAAAAGAAATAAAATAAAAACCATCCAGGTTGGAAAAGAAGATGTAAATTATCTCTGTTTGCAAATGATGTGATCTCATGCATAGAAAGACCTAAATTCCACAATAAAACTGTTATAACTAATAAATTATTTTGGCGAAGTGGCAGGGTGTAAAGTCAAGACACAAAAATCAGTTGCAGGGCACCTGGGTGGCTCAGCTGGATAGGCAGCTGCCTTCAGCTCAGGTCATGAGCCTGGAGTCCTGGTCGAGTCCCCCATCAGGATCCCAGCTCCACAGGGAGCCTGCTTCTCCCTCTGACCTTCTCTCCTCTCATGTTCTCTCTTACTTGCTCTCTCTGAAATAAATAAATAAATGAAAACTATGAAAAACATTGCTGAAAGAAATCAAAGAAAACATAAATAAATGGAAACACATCCCTTGTTCATGGTTTGGAAGACTTAATATTGTTAAAATGTCAGTATTGGGGCACCGGGTGGCTCAGTCATTAAGTGTCTGCATTTAGCTCAGGTTATGATCCCAGAGTTCTAGGATAGAGCCCGGCATCCAGCTCCCTATTCCACAGGAAGCTTGCTTCTCCCTCTCCCACTCCCCCTGCTTGTGTTCCCTCTCTCGATGTCTCTCCCTGTCTGACAAATAAATAAAATATTTAAAATTAATTAATTAACCAATTAATTAATTAAAATAAAATGTCAGTACTGCTGAAAGCATTCTACAGATCCAATGCAATCCTTACTAAAATTTCAATGTTGGGGACGCCTGGTTGGGTCAATTGGCTAAGTGTCCACTTCTTGATTTCGGCTCGGGTCATGATCTCGGGTTTGTGGGATCAAGCCCCTCATTGGGTTCTGTGCTCAGTGAAGAGTCTGGGAGGGATTCACTCCCTCTTCCTGTGCCCCTCCCCTGCCTCTTTCTCTCTGGAATAAATAAATAAATCTTTTTATTATTATTGTTATTTAAAGATTTTATTTATTTACTTGACAGAGAGAGACACAGAGAGACAGGGGACACAAGCAGGAGGAATGGGAGAGGGAGAACCAAGTTTCCCTGCTGAACAGGGAGGCCAATGCAGGGCTTGATATTAGGACCCTGGGATCATGACCTGAGCTGAAGGCAGATGCTAAACGACTGAGCCACCCAGGCTCCCCTAAATAAATAAATCTTAAAAAATAATAAAATAAGGTAAAACCACAAAAATGATTTTTGACGAAGTAGGAAAAAACCATCCCAGAATTCATGTACACTCTCAGACTCCCAAATATCCGAAACAGGGTTGAAAGACAATAACAAAGCTGAAGAACTCACATTTCCTAATTTCAAAACAGTGTGGTACTGGCATAAAGACAAACATATAGATCCAGGAAAAGATTAGAGAACCCAGAAATAAACTCTTGCATATATGGTGAAGTGAGTTTTAACAAGGGTGCCAAAGCTATTCAATGGAGAGAGGACAGCTTTTTCAGCAAATGATGTTGGTTAAACTAGGTAGCTACATGCAAAAGAATGAACTTGGATCCTTATCTTCCACTATATCCAAACATTAACTTAAAATGGATCAAGACCTCAATGTAGGAGAAAACTATACAATTCTTAGAAGACAACTCAGGGCAAAATCTTCATGACTCTGGATTTGACAATGAGTTGTTGGATAGGACACCAAAAGCACAGGCAACAAAGGAAAAAATTAGACAGTTGGACATATGCTGCAGCAGGATGGACCTAGTGGCTTTGACACTAAGTGAAATAAGCCAGTTACACACACATGAATCATATACAAGTAGTGTCTGATTCCATATCTATGAGGTACCTAGAGTAGTCAAAGTCATAAAGCTAGACAGTAGAACGGTGATCGTCAGGGGCTGGAGGAGGGAAAACAGGCAATAAGCTGAAATCTCAAAGGATAAGAGAGTAGAAGCAGTAACTGAAAAATGATTGAGAATTACCCAAAATGATTGTATATATTCATTGATTTAAGAATCAAAGAAATCCTAAGAGGGGCAAATAAGTAGAAGTTCTCCTTTAGACTAATTTTGATAAAACTGCAGAAATTCTATAGGATGCCTGGGAGGCTCAGTTGGTTGAGCAACTGCCTTTAGCTCAGGTCATGATCCTGGAGTCCCAGGATTGAATCCCACATTAGGCTCCCTGCTCAGCAGGGAGTCTGCTTCTCCCGCCGACCTCTTTCCTTTCATGCTCTCTCTCTCTCTCAAATAATGAATAAAATCTTAAAAAGAAAGATTTTATTCATTTATTTGACAGAGAATGAGAGCATAAGCAATGGGAGCGGCTGGCAGAGGGAGAGGGAGAAGCAGTCTCCCGGCTAAGCAGAGAGCCTCACGACAACGTGGGACTTGATCCTAGGACCCCAGGATCAAGACCTGAGCCGAAGGCAGATGCTTCACTGGCTTAGCCACCCAGGCACTCCTCTTGTGGGATTTCAAAATACAGAATTTAAACATTTAATAAGAATAATACGTAAATTATGAGTGGAGAAATGGTAGTCTTCTAAAAAGGTAAACATATTGGTTAATATTTGATAAATTAGTGATGTATGTTTAATTTCTAGTGCATCACTAGAGGAGTAGAGAACTTGCATATCACCGAGAGTAGTAAAGTGACAAAAATGATAGGCAATAGAAGAGTGGAACTGACCAAAGTGTAGCTTCAGCCTGTAATGTATCAGCAATTGCACTAAATTTATTAGAACCAAAAGTCTTCAATTGAAAGAAATACTTCAGGGGCGCCTGGGTGGCTCAGTGGGTTAAAGCCTCTGCCTTCAGCTCAAATCATGATCTCAGGGTCCTGGGATCGAGCCCCGCATTGGGCTCTCTGCTCAGCAGGGAGCCTGCTTCCTCCTCTCTCTCTGCCTGCTTCTCTGCCTACTTGTGATCTCTGTCAAATAAATAAATAAATAAACCTTTAAAAAAAAAGAAATACTTCAGAGTGGACTTTTAATTAATTAATTAATTAATTTTTCAAGTACGCTCCACACCTCATGTGGTGCTTGAACTCACAACCTTGAGATCAAAATTACATGTTCTACAGACTGAGCCAGTCAGGTACCCCCAGGTTGGATTTTTTTAAAACTAATTGTTTCTCTTTCTCTTCCTCCCTTCCCTTCCTGTCCTAAGTGATTTGCTCCAGAAACTCTGAGGTGAGACGTCTGGCTGCACAGGGAATTGGGGGGCTATGATAGCCCAGAGTAAGGTGTCACATTCTGAGTCTGGTGAGAAGGGTATCCACATGGTGGTTGAGAGGGTGTCCCTTGGGGGGTGTCACAGTGTGAGAACAGTTAGAAGGGTTTCCATGTGGGGGCAACCCACCACAGGGTGTCACTTCCCAAATGTGGTGAGGAGGGTACTCAGGGAGTAGAGGGGGCAACCTGTACCTAGGTATCAGAGCCTGGGTGGAATGAGAAGGGTTTTCACATGGGAGAGCCACCTGGCATGTTTCAGCAGTGTCTGAGCCAGGAGAGGAAAGCCTCTGCACAGAGAGAACAGGCTAACGGTCAGAGCCTCAGGGCCGGGGGTATAGCTCAGTGGTAGAGCATTTGACTACAGAGCCTCAGGGCCTTTTGAACAGATCTCCAGAGGCTATAGATAATGTTTGATAATACAGACTAAAATGAAAGATCTAACTAGCTTTTTTTTAAAATTTATTTGCCAGAGAGAGAGAAAGAGACAGAGAGAGTACAAGCAGGGCGAGCAGCAGTCAGAGGGAGAAGCAGGATCCCGCTGAGCAAGGAAACTAATGCAGGACTCCATCCCAGGATCCTAAGATCCTAAGACACTTAACTGATTGAGCCACCCAGGTGCCCCAATATCTAGCTAGTTTAAAGAGAGGGGCGCCTGGGTGGCTCAGTGGGTTAAAGCCTCTGCCTTCGGCTCGGGTCATGATCTCAGGGTTCTGAGATCGAGCCCCACATCGGGCTCTCTGCTTGGCGGGAAGCCTGCTTCCTCCTCTCTCTCTCTGCTTGCCTCTCTGCCTACTTGTGATCTCTATCTGTCAAATAAATAAATAAATAAATAAATAAATAAATAAATAAATAATAAAGGGAGAAGAAGACTTAAAAATTCAGGAAAGAGGGGCGCCTGGGTGGTTCAGAGGGTTAAGCCTCTGCCTTTGGCTCAGGTCATGATCCCAGGGTCCTGGGATAGAGCCCCGAATCAGGCTCTCTGCTCCGAGGGGAGCCTGCTTCCTCCCCTCTCTCTGCCTGGCTCTCTGCCTACTTGTGATCTCTTTCTGTCAAATAAATAAATAAAATCTTTAAAAATTTTCAGGAAAGAAAAACGAGCATGAGAAATTCAAAAGGAAGCAAATAGAAATGCTAAAACTGGGGATGCCTGGGTGGCTCAGTTGGTTAAGCGGCTGCCTTCGGCTCGGGTCATGATCCCAACGTCCTGGGAGTCCTGGGATTGAGTCCCGCATCGGGCTCCTTGCTCAGCAGGAAGCCTGCTTCTCCCTCTGCTTCTGCCTGCCACTCTGCCTGCCTGTGCTCGCTCGCTCTCTCTCTCTCTCTCTCTAATAAATAAATAAATAAAAATCTTAAAAAAAAAAAGAAATGCTAAAACTGAAAAACAAAATAATTGACATTGGTAACTTGGTGGGTGGTTTTAAGAGTAAATTAGACACAGCTGAGTGAACTGGAAAATCAGAAGAAATATCCACAAAGGAGCACAGAGAAATAAAAAGAAAAAGAAAGATAAAAAATAGAATGAGACACATAGAGGATAAACAGGTCCTAACATGTATTTGATTAATTAGATTCCCAGAAGAACAGAAAGACCATCTAACAGAGGTAAAATTTTATGACTGGTAATAATGGCTGATAATATTCCAATACTTCATGTCCAGTATGTCGTACACCTGAAACTAATATACTACTACTTCATGGTAACTCATTGAAATTAAACACTGAAATTAATTAATTAATTAATTAATAGCAAATGTTTAAAAAGAAATTAAAAATTTTTATTTTATTTCCAACAATGATCCTAAGAGGTAAGAAGACCAAGAGCGGGGAGCCTGGGTGGTTCAGTTGGTTTAAGTGACTGCCTTCAGCTCAGGTCATGATCCTGGGGTCACGGGATTGAGTCCCACATCTGGCCCCTGCTTGGCAGGGAGTCTGCTTCTCCCGCTGAGCTTTCTCCACTTATGCTCCCTCTCATTCTCTCTCTCTCAAATAAATAAATAAAATCTTTAATTAAAAAAAAAGACCAAGAGCCCCAAGAAGGGAAAGAAGAAGGAAGACACACCTAAACACATCATAGTGAAACCTTTGGTTGACTCCATTTCCTCTGGGGTGATAGGCCATGATGTTACTTCTTTTCGAAAAGTGCACTGTTTAGGGCGCCTGGGTGGCTCAGTGGGTTAAGCATCTGCCTTCAGCTCAGGTCATGATCCCAGGATCCTGGGATCAAGACCCGCATCAGGATCCCTGCTCAGCGGGGAGCCTGCTTCCCCTTCTCCCTCTGCCTCCCCCGCCCCCGCCCCCGCTTGTGTTCCCTCTCTTGCTGTCTCTCTCTGTCAAATAAATAAATAAAATCTTTGAAAAGAAAAGTGCGCTGCTCTGGACGGACGAAGAGGAACTAATGCCCCCTGATCACACAGGTGTTGAAGGCACTGAGTTCAACGCCGCTCAGCACTCTCTCGACTACAGTTTCCACTGTCTGCTTTATGACTGAGCCATAGTAAGTTGGACGTTCTTCTCCTGTGCTAAATTACTAGCGGAGAATATTTAAAATCCACAGAGGCCTTCATATGTGTTAGACACTGTTCTAGGTTGTTGGAATAAAGCAGTGAGCAAAATGGATCAGAATCCCTGCCCTTACGGAGCAAGCCAGTGGAGGGTCGGCCAGCGCCCTGGGGTGTCAGTCTCAGCCCTGGCAAGATCAGACCTGCCATGGCCCTAGGCCCTAACCCCAATCCTAGATTGGGTTTTCAGGCTTCCGTCTCCAGGGGCTAGTCCCCCAAGCCCTCCAGAGAGCCACACCCCAGGAGTCTGCCTGCCACCCAGATGGAAACTATGCCGTTTGGAGCTGTGCAGAACAATCAGATCGGCAGAATGTGTCCTGCATGCCTACCTGAGGTCACCCCCAAATTCAGTTCCCCCTTCTGCCAAACAACCCAGAGCCAGACACACTGCGTGACCCCTGTCCTTAACTCAGACCCCCGGGGATCCCACCTCAGCGCTGGCAGATTGGGCCTGCCATGCCCTTAGCTCTAACAGGAACTCTAGGCTGGATTTCCAGGCTTGCGTCCCAAGAGGCAGATTTGGGCAGAAAGCTCATGAGAATTGGCCGGGAACCCCCCCCCCCCCGTGATCTCGCTTCTGGCGGCAAGGGTCCACAGGGCCACCACCTGGGCCTGGCCTGAGGTCCTGAATGATCGCGGCATGAACTGGGCAAGAAAGCCCTATGTGAACCAGGTACTCACGAGGACAATGACTCCCTCTACTCAGCCCCCTGGGGTGCCCACACGGTGCTGGTGGATCAGGCCTCCCATGCTACTAGGCTCTGGCCCTAACCCTCGGTTGGGTTTTCAGGCCTCCGTCAACAGGGGCCTGTCCCTCAAGCCCTCAATATTGGGGATCCCTGAGCCACACCCCAGGACTCCTCTGCCTGCCACCCGGGAGGAAACTGAGCCATTCAGAGCTGCGCAAAACCCTCAGAGCTGGAGAAACCTGCATGCTCCACCTGAGACCCCACTTTCGGTGCCCCACCGGGCCGCAAACACTGAGGCTGATGCTCAGCCGGACCCCCTCCCTCTGCCCCCGGATAGCTCCACTGCGAGGGGGCCCTCTGGGGAGCCGCGTGGCCCTGGCCTGTGTTCCCTGATGGCCACGACATGCACCTGGCGAGAAAGTGCTCTAACCGCAGGTGCCAGTGCGGCCTGAATCGCTGCCCAATGCCAGCCCATTCTCACGAGCTTTCTGCCCAAATCGATATTGATTTGGGCAGAAAGCTCATGAGAATTGGCCGGAAAACCCCCAGCAAACTCGCTTCTGGTGGTGCAGACCCACAGGGGTGCCACCTGGGCCTGGCCTGAGGTCCTGAGTGGTCATGGCCCAAACCCTTCGAGAAATCCCTCTATGAGCCAGGCTCACCCAAAGACAATGACTCCTGCTACTCAGACCCCTGGGGTGCCCACCCCGGTGCTGGCAGGTCGGGCCTGCCATGCCCCTAGGCCCTGGCCTTAACCCTGCATGAGCCTCTGAGGCCACCTGCACATTCGGTGCCCTACCAGGGCACAAACACGGAGGCTGACACTCAGCCTGACCCGCTCCCTCACTCTGCCCCTGGAAAGCTTCCCTGTGTGGGGGCCATTGGTGGAGCCGTGGGCCCAGCCTGTGTTCCCAGATGGCTGTGACACATACCTAGTGAGAGAGTGCTTTAGACCACAGAGGACGGCGCATCCCGTATCACCACCCAACGCTGGCCAATTCTCATGAGCTTTCTGCTGAAATTGATATTGATTTGAGACGAAAGCTCGTGAGAATTGGCCGGAAAACCCCCGGCACAATTGCTTCCAGCAGCGCGGGCCCGCAGGGCTGCTGCCTGGGCCTGACCTGGACTCCTGAGTGGTCGTGGCCCGAACCCTTCCAGAAAGCCCTCTACAAGCCAGGCATACCCGAGGCAATGCCTCTCACTACCCAGCCCCCTGTGGTACCTGCCCTGGCCGCTGGCGGATCAGTCCTGCCAAGCCCCTGGGCCCTGGCTCTAATCCTTGGTTGGGTTTTCAGGCTACCGTCCCCAGTGGCCTGTCCCTGGAGGTGCCAAAATGAGGGACCCCTGAGCCATACCCCAGGACTCCTCCTTCCACCCAGGAGGAATCTGTGCCTTTTGGAGCACAGATTTGGGCAGAAAGCTCGTGAGAATTAGCTGGAAGACCCCCGCCAAACTCGCTTCCTGCGGCTCAGACCCCACACGTCTGCCGCATGGGCCTGGCCCTGGGTCCTGAGTGGTCGTGGCCGGAACCCTGCGAAAAAGCCTTCTACAAGTCAGACACACACGAGGCCAACGCATTCCGCCACTTAGCCACGCAGTCCCCAGCGCTGACAGATCCCTGAGGCAATAAACGCACGATTTCCTCCTGGGTGGCAGGTGGAGTCTTGGGCTATGGCTCAGAGGTCCCCAATCTGGACGGCTTGAGGGACAAGACCCCTCAGGGTGGAAGTCTGAAAACCTAACTGAGGGTTAGGGTCAGGGCCTAGGGGCTTGGCAGAACTGATCCGATAGCGGCTGGGCAGGCACCACAGGGGGCTGCAGAGCGAGAGGTGTTGCCTCCCGTAAGCCTGGCTCATAGAGGGATTTCTCATAGGGTTCATGCCGTGACCACTTGGGACCCCGGGCCAGCTCCAGGTGGCAGTGAAGTGGGCCAGTGCTGCCGGAAACCGGTTCGCCCGGGGTTTTCCAGCCAATTCCCATGAGCTTTTTTGCCCAAATCTATATCAATTTGGGCAGAAAGCTCATGAGAATTGGTTGGCGTTGAGCAGCGATTTGGGCCGTGCTTGCTTCCACAGTCTAGAGCACTTTCTTGCTAGGGAGGACCTGGAAACACAGGCTGGGCCCACGTGGCTCCCTCGAGGGCCGGTACATAGGAAAGCTTTCCAGGGGCAGAGTTGAGAGGGTCCGGCTGGGCATCAGCCTCCATGTTTGTGGCCCGGTGGAGCACCGAAGATGTGGGTGGCCTTTGTGGGGGGGCATGAAGTTTTCTCCTTCTCTGAGGGTTTCTCACAGCTCTGAACGGCATGGTTTCCTCCTGGGTGGCAGGCAGAGTCCTTGGGTATGGCTCTGAGGTCCCCAATCTGGAGTGCTTGGAGTCACGTCTCTGGGGACAGAAGCCTGAAAAGCCAACCTAGGGTTAGGGTTAGGGCCTAGGGGCATGTCAGGCCTGATCCGCTGGCACTGAAGCAGATTCTCTGGTGGGGATGAGGATGGGGGTCAGGCAGCCCTTCAGATCCGGGTTATGTGATGGGGGAGGGGCGCCTGTGGTGGGGGTGTCCTTAGGGTGGCATGAGGGTTTCTTCTGGTCTTAGGGTTCTGCGCAGTCTCTAATGGCACAGTTTCCTCCTGGGTGGCAGGCAGACTCTTGGGGTTTGGCACTGGGGTCCCCATTCTGGAAGGCTCAGGGGACAGCCCCTGGGGATGGAAGTCTGAAAATCCAACCCAGGGTTACAGCGAGGGCCTAGAGGCATGGCAGGCCTGACCCGGTAGCGCCGGGGCGGGCACCCCAGTGGTTGAGTAGGGGGAGGCTTTGGCCTTGCACATGCCTGGCTTGTAGAGGGCTTTCTTGTGGGTTTCCAGCCGCGACCACTCGGGACCCCAGGCCAGGACGAGGTGGTGGCCCTTTGGGACCACACCGCCAGATTTGAGTTCACCGGGGGGTTTCCGGCCAATTCCCATGAGCTTTCTGCCCAAATTGATATAGATTGGGTAGGGATTCGGGCCACGATGGCACCTGTGGTCTAAAATGCTTTCTCTATAGGTGCGTTTCTTGACCATCTGGAACACGCAGAGGGCCGAAGCAGCCCTCCCAAGGGCCCACGCACAGGGGAGATAAAGGGGTTCCAGCTGAACGTCAGCCAATGTGTTTGTAGCCCAGTTTGGCTCCAAATGTGGGGGTGGCCTTGGGTTGGTCATGCAGATTTCTCCTGGTCTGAGGGTTCTGCGCAGCCTCGAATGGCACAGTTTCGTCCTGGGTGGCAGGCGGACTCCTGGAGTGTAGGTCAAGGGTCCCCAATCTGGAGGGTTGGGGGTCAGATCTCTGGAGACAGAAGCCTGAAAACCCAACCTAGGTTTAGGGTTAGGGCTTCAGGACATGGCAGGCCCGATCTGCGGGAACTGAGATGGGATCCCCCGGCTGGCTGAGTTGAGGACAGTGGTCAGGAAGCACGTCAGGTTGTGAGTTTGTGGCCAGGGGCTGCTGTCTAATGTGGGGGTGGCCTCAGGGATGAATGAGGGTTTCTCCCAGTCTGAGGGTACTCTGCAGCTCTGAGCAGGCATGGTTTCCTCCTGGGTGGCAGGCGGAGTCCTGGAGTGTGGCTCAGAGGTCCCCAATCTGGATGGACATTGCCAGTGTGGCTTTAGTCCTGTGGAGGCGTTGTGAGCTGCATTAGTCTTTGGAAGGCCCGGCAGTGCGGGTCCGCGCCACTGGAGGGAGTGGTGAGCTGCGGTGCCGGAGTCCCTGGAAGGCATGGTAATGCTGCTTGCCACCACTGGAGGCAGTGGCGAGCTGCAGTGGGAAACACGCAGGAAGAGGAGTCTCTGCAGCCTGTTGGCTCTGAGGGCTGTGGTGAGGTGCTGGGTGAGAAACCCTGAAACGTGAGGCACCGCCACTTGTTTTTACAGGAGGGAGTGGTGAGCTGTATCGTCTCTGTTTCTCCAGGCTCAAGAGTGCTGATAACAACCCCTGGAGCAGGGCCCCCACTCAGCATTGGGCCCCGTTGCCCCAGGTTTGCTGGTAATGTTCTGTCAGGATGGTTCAGGAGGGTCCTCCCGGTGGGGGTCTGGAGCCAGGGGGCAACCTAACCCTACTCATGGTGCATTTGGAACTGAGGTGTTGAGTGTTTGGGAGAGTATATTTGCTTCTCCAAAAAGACAAGGGCATGGGTCAGCTTTAGGCGGAAGTTAATTACCAGTTAAGAAACAAGCATGTGTCTCTCCTTCTCCCAGGAATTGGAGCAGGTGTGCAGGCTTTATGTCGGAGAGCCTGCTTATCCCCACCTGACAACCCTTCTTCACTCTGGCTCCACGAGACCTGAAGTTTGGAAATCAGTGTCTGGGTTAGTCATGCAGCTTGTCCCAGGACTTCAGCGTTCAGAGAAAATAGCAGGCGCATTGGGTGCAATGTCACATCCATGCCAGGATGGCAGGTAGAGCTTCTCTTTCACCCCAAACCACCTGGGCTCTTCTCTTGTCTCCACTGGAGCCACAAAGTCCCACTGAAGCAGCTGTCAGCCATCTAGAGTGGGTGCCAGAGTTCCTGAGTTTCCCTGTGGGGAGCACCTGGAAGGGGATCTCATTTTCTCTGTTTATTTCTGGCTTACAAAGGTATTTGGAACATCTCTTTCTTAGGCAATCCCTTGGATTCAAAAGGGAAGATGAAATGGACTCGGTGTGTGTTTGGAACCTAGAATGTGTTCCTTCATCTAACAGTGTTTATTCCATTGGGCCTAGGCTGTGGTGGAATGGCCAGTGTCTAGAGTTAGGTGCTGTTTGTGGTCAGATAGAGACTTGGATGATGTCTTCTCCTTTGTCAAAGGTGATGTATTCTTTTTTTTTTTTAATTTATTTATTTGTTAGAGAGAGAGCGCACAGGCAGACAGAAAGGCAGGCAGAAGTGGAGGGAGAAGCAGGCTCCCTGACGAGCAAGGAGCCCGATGTGGTACTCCATCCCAGGACGCTGGGATCATGACCTGAGCCCGAAGGCAGCTGCTTAACCAACTGAGCCACCCAGGTGTCCCAAAGGTGATGTATTCTAATGGATTCATTTTTTCATCCAAAGAGTTCCAATGGGGGCAGAGGGAAAATTCAAAAAAATTCAAAGTGATTCCAAGGAGCCCTCCTAGGTATTTCTCCAAAGGGCACAAAAATGCGCATTCAGTGGGACTCTGCCTGCCACCCAGGAGAAAACCGTGCTATTTGGAGCTGCGCAAAACCTTCAGAGTGGGAGAAACCTGGATGTCCCCTGGATGCCACCGCCACTTTCCGTGCCCCACCAGGAAACCAACACGCATCCTGATGTTCAGCCCGAGCCCCGCCCTCAACTCTGCCCCTAGAAAGCTCCCCTCAGCTAGGGTCCTCACGGGAGCTGTGTGTCCCCCGCCTGAGTTCATGGATGGCCGACACACGCACCTAGCAAGAAAGCGCTCTAAACAGCGGGTGCAAGTGTGGCCCGAGTCGCCACACAATGCCGGCCAATTCTCATGAGCTTTCTGTCCAAATCGATGTCGATTTGAATGGGATGCTCATAAGAATTGGCCGGAAACCCCCAGCGAACTCCCTTCTGACTACACACCGACCTTCAGGGGAGCCACCTGTGCCTGGCCTGAGGCCCAAACCCTTCGAGAACGTGCTCTTAAAAGCCAGGCTCACTCGTGGTCAAACACTCCCTGTAATCATCCCCCCTGGGGTGCTGATCTCCGCGCTGGCAAATTGGGCCTGCCGTGCCCCTAGGCCCTAACCCCAACCCTAGGTTGGGTTTTTAGGCTTCTGTCCCCAGGGGCCTGTCCCCCAAGCCCTCCCGTTTGGGGAACCCAGAGCCACACCCCAGGAGTCCACCTGCCACCCAGATGGAAACTGTGTTGTTTGGAGCTGCTTAGAACCTTCAGACGGGGAGAAACTTGCATGACTCCCTGAGGCAACCCCCAAATTTGGCGGTCCCCCTTGGTCATCAACCCAGAGCCTGACGCACCATGTGACCCTCAACTCAGACCCCCCCCCCCCATCCTACCTCAGCGCCGCCAGATGAGGCCTGCCATGCCCCTAGGCCCTAACGTGAGCTCTAGGTTGGGTTTCCAGGCTTGTGTCCCAAGAGGCCTGGCCCCCAAGCCCTCCAGATTAGGGACCCCTGAACCATACCCCAGGACTCCACCTGCCACCCAGGAGAAAACCATGCTATTTGGAGCTGTGTAAAACCCTCAGTGGGGGAGAAACCTGCATGCCCCTCCCCGGGGCCACCCCCACCTTCGGTGCCCCATCAGGTACTGACACACAGCCTGACGCTCAGCCTGAGCCCCTCCCTCAGCTCTGCCCCTAGAAAGCTCCCCTCAGCTGGGGCCCTCACGGGTGCTGCTCGTCTCTGGCCAGAGTTCCCGGATGGCCGCCACACACACCTAGCAAGAAAGTGCTCTAAACAGCAGGCTCCAGTGTGGCCCGAATCGCTGCACAATGCCTGACAAATTCTCATGAGCTCTCTGCCCAAATTGATGTCGATTTGGGCAGAAAGCTTGTGATAATTGGCTGAAAACCCCCCGCAAACTCCCTTCCGGCTATTTGGGACTTCAAGGTTGCTGCCTGGGCCTGACCCGAGGTTCTGAGTGGTCGAGGCCTGAACCCGGCAAGAAAGGACTCTAAAAGCCAGGCGCACGTGTGACCAAACCCTCCCTCTAATCAGCCCCCTGGGGTGCTGGTCTCAGCCTGGCAGATAGGGCCTGCCATGCTCCTGGACCTTAACCGCAACCATAGGTTGGGTTTTCAGGCTTCCGTCCCCAGGGGCCTGTCCCCCAAGTCCAGTTTGGGGAACCCAGGGCCATACCCCAGGTAGCCGCCTGCCACCCAGGAGGAAACCGTGCATTTGGAGCTGCACAAAACCCTCAGAGCGGGAGAATCCTGCATGCCTCTAAAAGGCCACCCCCACCTTGGGCACCCCACAGTCCACCCACACGCAGCCTGACGCTCAGCCTGAGTCCCTCCCTCAACTCTGCCCCTGGAAAGCTCCCCTCAGCTGGGCCCCTCCTGGGAGCCACATATCCCCGCTCCAAGTTCCTGGATGGACGCCACATGCACCTAGTGAGAATGTGCTCTACACAGTGGGCACGAGTGTGACCTGAATCACCGCACAATGCCAGCAGATCGGGCCTGCCAACCTAGGATTCAGGTGAGGGTCTAGGGGCATGGCAAGTCTGGTCTGCCAGCACTGAGACTGGCACCCCTAGGGGGCTGATTACAGGGAGAGTTTGGCCATGCCTGTAGCTCGTTTTTGTTTTTTTTTTTTTTAAGATTTTATTTATTTATTTGTCAGAGAGAGTGAGCACAGGCAGAGTGGCAGGCAGAGGCAGAGAGAGAAGCAGGCTCCCCGCCAAGCAAGGAGCCCGATGCGGGACTCGATCCCAGGACGCTGGGATCATGACCTGAGCGGAAGGCAGCCGCTTAACCAACTGAGCCACCCAGGCATCCCTGTACCTCACTTTTAGAACGCTTTCTCACAGGGTTTGGGCTGCGACCACTCTGGACCTCGGGTCAGGCCCAGGCGGCTCCCCTGAAGGCCTGTGCAGCCAAAGGGAGTTTGCCAGGGGTTTCTGGCGAATTCTCATGAGCTTCTTGCCCAAATTGACATCGATTTGGGCAGGAAGCTCATGAGAATTCGCCAGTGTTGTGCAGCAATTCGAGTCACAGTCGTGCCTGCTGTTTAGAGCACTTCTCGCTAGTAATAAAAGAACTACACACAGTATGTTAAATAGCAATACGTTTAAGGGGGAGGATATAAGGCACGAGCTAGGGATATGAGTCGTTGGGGGTACAAACTTTACATGAGGCTTGTGAAGAAAACCTTGGAGAGGGTGGGGAAGCCAGCCATTGCTTTGGGAAGACCATTCCATGCCAACCATGGAGCAAGGGCAAAGGCACTGAGAGCTTGTATTATGTCCTCTGTGTCACACAGCACTCTTCAGTGCCTCAGGATCTTTGCACAGGTTTTTTTAATCTCTCTGCAGGGACTGTTTCTCCCACTCCACCCTTGCATTGCAAACTAACTCCTGCCCTTTAGGTTTCAGTTCCAGGGTTACCAATTATAGAGGTTTCCCGGTCAGACACTGTTGTCCACCCTCCCAACAGCCATTCTCTGCTTCTTGCCTGCTAGCACAACACTGATTTTGTTGGGTGGACAGCTACCCTTTTCCCAGTCCCAGGGGATGAGCCTGCACTGGGTGGTTGCTGTCATCGGTGGTGGTGATAGTCATGGTTATGGTTGTTTTAATCCCAAGCTGCCAGTGGCACTTAATTTTTTCTTTTCAACATCCTGTTCTGGAGCTTTCTTGACCCCTTCTGCCTGGAAGCCAAAGAGACAGGCATTGGCATGAGCCATGGGAAGACAGGCCAATGCCCTGAAGTTCTTTGTAATGACTCTGGCGTTCTCCTTCTTATAGACATTCCATTTGGGTATGATTGATCTTGTCATGTGGGCAGCCAATTTGAGTTCTTCAACAGAGCGGTCTCCTTCTTTGGGGGGCAAGAGCTTCCTGGGGAAGAGGATGAGCCTTGAGTGTCACTCCCTCAGTCGCTGCCTATTGGCCTGCAGGGACTCCACGCACTTCTTCCATCTTCTTGGATCCATTGAGATCCCAATGGTCCAGGCCACCTTCTTGTGGATGCCAGCCTCATTGTAACTCTTCCAAGCTGAAGCCCTTGCCAGCTTGCAGTTTGGTGTGATAGCTCACCGTAGTGCACCTCACGATGGGCCGGATTGGTGGATAGGACATGGGATGTGGGGCGCCGGGGTGTGCCTGTGCTTGCCCAGCATTGCCTCTGCGGATCTTCTGCTCTGGCTGGTTGAACCATGTGGCCATGTGCAGCTAGCTGTCAGTCCTTGTGGAAGCCAGCCTTCAGGATCATGCCATTCTGGCTGGGTGCCGTGGCTGCTCCCTGAGAGCCTGGGAGCATGGGAGAAGGAAACTTTTCAGGTCCTGGGCTCTAGCTGGGTGTCCCCAGAGCCCAGGCCATGACCCTGTCCTCTCCGCAGCCCACCCGGAGCAGCCCTGGAATGCTGTCTGCTGCTAATGGTGCCTGGATCCAACATACTCCTAGCCTTCACTGTTTTAAGACTATCATGGCAATTCCATGACATTATCCCATAATTTCCGCTGAAAAAAAGGACCAACAGGTTAGTATCCAAAATCTACAAAGAACTTATCAAAGTCAACACTCAAAAAACAAATAACCCAGTTAAGTAATGGGAAGAAGACATGAATAGACACTTTTCCAAAGAAGACATCCAGATGGCTAACAGACACATGAAAAGATGTTCAACATCACTCATCATCAGGGAAATACAAACCAAAACTACAATGAGATACCATCTCACACCTGTCAGGTTGGCTAAAATTAATAACACAAGAAACAAGAGGTGTTGGCGAGGATGTGGAGAAAGGGCAACCCTCTTGTACTGTTGGTGGAAATGCAAACTGGTGCAGCCACTCTGGAGAAAAGTATGGAAGTTCCTCAAAGTGTTAAAAATAGAATTACCCTAGGATCCAGCAATTGCACTACTAGGTATTTGCCCAAAGGATAGAAAAATACAGATTCACAGGGATACATGCACCCTATATTCATAGCAGCATTGTCAACAATAGCCAAACTACGGAGAAAGCCCAAAATGTCCATTGACCGATAAATGGATAAAGAAGATATGGGGGCGCCTGGGTGGCTCAGTGGGTTAAAGCCTCTGCCTTCAGCTCAGGTCATGATCCCAGGGTCCTGGGATCAAGTCCCACATTGGGATTCTTGCTTGGCGGAGAGCCTGCTTCTCCTTCTGCCTGCTGCTCCCCGTGCTTGTGCTTGCTCTCTTAATCAAAATGATAAATAAAATCTTAAAAAAAAAAAGGGAGGAACAGGGAGAAGACCTCCACATGGTTGAGTTAGTTTAGGATGCTTGGAGTTATGGCAGCCATCTAGGAACCAAGTGGGAAAATTGATCTAACCATACTCCCACCTACATCCCTACCTCTTGGGTGAGTTAATGTCTTCCCGGTTATGTCATCTGTGGTTGGTGTTTGATTACTTCCAGCCAAAGGCCCTACTGATCTATATCTACTCTTCCTAACTACTTAATCTAAAGTTATGTCTCCACCCCTGCCTACAGCTGGTACTTTCTCTGCCTATTACCTGTTTCTCTGCCTGTTTTTTTATGACACATATCCCACAGCTGGATATGGATGTATGGATGTATGCATGTGTGTATATATATATATATATATACACACATGCATACATATCATAAATATGTCATCCTTTTATTTCTTTCTCAAGGCATGTAAGATCCTTGAATATGGGACTTTTCTGTCTTGTTCAGCCTTGTACTCCAGCACCAAGCATCCTGTCCGGCACAATTTGAGTCTATTGAATAAATGAAAAACTGAAGAAATGGGGGCACCTGGGTAGCTCAGATGGTTGAGCATCTGCCTTCAGCTCAGGTCGTGATCTCCAGGTCCTGGGATCAAACCCCACATGGGGCTCCCAGGTCAGTGGGTGGCCTGCTTCTCCCTCTCCCTCTGCCCTCCCCCCTGCTTGTGCTCTCTCTGTCTCTCTCAAATGAATAAATAAAATCTTTAAAGAAAAAAAATGAGAAAAACTGAAGGAATGATGGAATGGATGAACAAACATATCAGTATGTCCCACTAACTGAACACTTCTTGAAGATGGTGTACATGTCTTATATCCTCAAAATATAAAACACAGTCCTGACATTTAACCTACATGAAGACATAGTTGTTAAGTTGGTGAATGCTATCCAGCGAGTCTCAGACTGCCAACAGTATCTCTGCATTATAAAGGGTCTGCCCTCAGCAAAGAGTAGAAGGGAAGATTTAAAAACAGGAAAGTGAGAAAAGCACAATTTATAGACCAACTTTTGTTCCATTGCAGCTGTTTTCCTTTATTCCACTTGGGTGTACATATTCATGAACTTGAAGTAATTCATACAACTTTAGGTAATTGAAGTATAATATACTAGTACATCCAATAAAAATTTATTTGTACTTGTGCATAATTTCTTATTCATTTCAGTACCTTCCTCATTTTATGTTAGAATTTTTAACTCTATGTATATAAGTACTGTGTTGTTTCTTTTTATTTTATTTATTTATTTAAAGATTTATTTATTTATTTGACAGACAGAGATCACAAGTAGGCAGGCCAGCAGAGAGAGAGGAAGAGAAGCAGGCTCCACGCTGAGCAGAGAGTCCCATGCGGGGCTTGATCCCAGAACCCTGGGATCATGACCTGAGCTGAAGGCAGAGGCTTAACCCACTGAGCCACCCAGGCACCCCTATGTTGTTTCTTTTTATTTATTTATTTAATTTTATTATTATTATTTTTTAAAGATTTTATTTATTTATTTGTCAGATAGAGAGAGAGCGCAGGAGCGAGCACAGGCAGACAGAGTGGCAGGCAGAGGGAGAAGCAGGCTCACTGCTGAGCAAGGAGCCCGATGTGGAACTCGATCCCAGGACGCTGGGATCATGACCTGAGCCTAAGGCAGCTGCTTAACCAACTGAGCCACCCAGGCGTCTCTGTTGTTTCTTTTTAGTGTAGATTTTTTTATTTTATTTTAAGTAGGCTCCATGCCCAATGTGGGGCTTGAACTCAGGACCCTAAGGTTAAGAGTGGCAAGCTCTCTTGACTGAGCCAGCCAGGCACCCCTCTAAGTACTATGCTTTTTTTAAAAAAAGAAAGGGGCACCTGGGTGGTCCAGTCAATTATGTGTCTCCCTTTAGCTCAGGTCATGATCTTGGGGTCCTGGGATCAGGCCCCGTGTGGGGCACCTTGCTCAGAGGGGAGTCTGCTTTTCCTGCTCCCTCTGTCCTCTACCCAACCCTGATCTTGATCAATCTCTCTCTCTCAAATAAATACAATCTTTACATTTATTTTTAATTTTTTAAAAATTGAAAGAAGAAAAAAAAGTGGTACAAAGGAAGTAAAAGAAACATACCTCTCTCCCAGGATTTTAAGATTTATAAAGTGGTCTAAGTCAGCTCTATTCTTAATTTCAAAGAAACACACAAAACCAACTAAGGTCTAATGGTGAACCATCTATTGTTAACAGTACAAACTTGGGATGAACAGATTCAAAGGCTTCACCACTAAAAATCTCAGCAGCCTTCAGCAAGTTACTTAACCCTGCTCTGAACCTCAGTTTCCTCATTTGTAAAACAGAGACACCAATAGTGGGCATAACTAGAATTACTTGGAAGACAAATGACATAACACATGTACAGTACGTGATGATGGACCCATAGTAAGAGCTCCAAAAGGCGAACTCTTATTTTTTTCATATAAATGTAAGTTTTTATTATTATTCAAATTTCTTCTCCAATTTAACATTTTTTCTTTATATTTACCTGGAACTCTACTTAGCTAAGAAATTATTATTGAGGGGCGCCTGGGTGGCTCAGTGGGTTGAAGCCTCTGCCTTCGGCTCAGGTCATGATCCCAGGGTCCTGGGATCGAGCCCCGCATTGGGCTCTCTGCTCAGCAGGGAGCCTGCTTCTCTCTCTCTCTCTGCCTGCCTCTCTGCCTACTTGTGATCTCTCTCTCTGTCAAATAAATAAATAAAATCTTTAAAAAAAAATTATTATTGAGATGAATTATCTGTGATTAACCACAATCTAACTACATTTTTGTCATGTGATCCCTCAAAAATAACTTCAATAGTTCTCTAATTACTGACCTCATGAAAATAAAAATCAATAAACCATAGATGAATTTCTCTTTCCCCAATATTTATGGGAGGCAGCCAATAGCACCAGGGACAAGTGAGGAGGTAGCCAGAACAATTAAGCGTAAAGACGTCAGTGTATCCAAAGATTGGTTATTTAAAGGGGGATTGAGCAAATAAGTAAATATATTGAGGGAACTGAGAGCCAGGTTTCCCACAACATGGCCTGGGGAAGGCTAGAATGAGGCTTGTGGAGATTGAGAGGAATTGGAAGTATTGGTGTGAGTACACAGAGAAATAGAGTTGTAAGTTTAAGTTGGAAGTGTATGCACTTATATGAGTGTGTGTGTGCATATACAGTGACAGCTCATTAGCAATGAACACAGCTGATCTTGGTTTCTATACACCCTTTCTCCACTGAAAGGAAACAGAGCTCCTTGGGGAAGTGGCTGGTTCCAGGGCTAGGACATGGAACTACAAGATCAGTATGGTTCATCTTATGTTACAAAGTCAACAGGTACTCAAAGAATAATGGGAACATGTTGAAAGAACAATGTGAAGGGCGTCCCACTGGACAAATCTGAGATAATTTGAGCATCAAATAGAGTGATGGTTATGGATCGATTACCCACCGAATAAAACAGGAATCTACGGACACAATGATGATATAAACAAATGAATCAATGGATAAATGGAGAGACAACAAAGTGCTTCCCTATGGTAGAATGACAACTATAAATGCAGAAAGAATGATGGGATTAGAAAATCACCGTTTGGGGGCGCCTGGGTGGCTCAGTGGGTTAAAGCCTCTGCCTTCGGCTCAGGTCATGATCCCAGGGTCCTGGGATTGAGCCCCGAGTTGGGCTCTCTGCTCAGCAGGGAGTCTGTTTCCCTTCCTCTCTCTCTGCCTGCCTCTCTGCCTACTTGTGATCTCTGTCAAGTAAATAAATAAAATCTTTTAAAAAAAAAAATCACCGTTCGTCAACCATCATGGTAAAAATTGGCTCAGACAAGAATCACCAATAGATTCTGAAGGAGTGGTGAAATCTTTTTGAAGGATTGAGATATTTACCTGGTTTCAAAGTATCTTCCCATTAGATAGTTACTAATTACAAATCATGTCATAGTGAAGGAAACAGGAGACAACACCTTAACCAAGTGATCAAAATCAACAAGGCCAGTGTTGGGGCAAATCAACATTGCATGTCACATGGTAAGAACACAATTCACTTCTGTAACATTCCTGCCAAAATGCTTTACTTACATCTACTCATGAGGAAACACTAGACAAATCCAAACTGAGAAGCAGGTGGAAAAGTAACTGGGCTGTGCTTTTAAAAACTGCCCGGCTTGTGACAGACAAGGAAAGTCTTAGGGACTGTTCGAGATTGAAGGGGACAAACATGACATACATACGCAACATGTGATCCTGTGATCCTGCACGTTATTGGGAGAACTAGCAAAACTGTGAGTATGGTTTATGGATTTCATGGTATCAATGTTAAATTCTTGATTTTGATGGTGACATGTAAAAGATTGCCCTGATTTGTAGGAAAAACATACAATTTAAGGGTCATGGGGCATCGAATCTGCAACTTACATTCAAAAGAGAAAGAATGTAAAGGAAATGTGATAAAGACAATAGGGGCATTGGTAAATGGTATACAGGAGGTCTTTGCATTATTCTTTAAACACTTCTACTGATGAAATTACTTCAAACTTAAAAAATATGTACTTAGATACAGCTGAAACTACACTCCAAGCCCATGACAAGTGTTTGATATTATAGTAAGGACAATAATTTTATAAGGATCAAACCAGGTTTAACAATTTGTCCAGGTGCTGGGGCACCTGGGTGGCTCAGTGGGTTGAGCCTCTGCCTTCAGCGGGGTCATGATCTTGGGGTCCTGAGATCCAGCCCTGTTTCGGGCTCTCTGCTCAGTGGGGAGCCTGCTTCCCCCTCTCTCTCTGCCTGCCCCTCTGCCTACTTGTGATCTCTGTCAAATAAATAAATCTTAAAAAAAAATAATTTGTTCAGGTGCTGAGTGTGGTAATGGCTCCCAGGGTATTCCCAGTCTCCTTCTCAGAGCCTACATGGCCTGGGAATCAAATAAAAGCACAGAAGACACGAACATTCCAACATAAAACATAATGTACACTCTATCCTTGGATGGATAGTGATGACATCACTTCTAGGTCCCCTGAGTCTTGGCTGGAATAAGCTGGGGAAGAGTCTTTCTCAGCAGGGCTCCCCAAACACAAAGAAACTAGAGTCTTTCAAAGGCAGGGTAAAAACTACCCCGAAAGGTTTCCTTTACCTGGTGGAACTTTAGGATGCAGTTTGGATGAATGTGAAGTTCAGTAAAGAACAATTTTTATAAAAATTGTGCTGGAGTATGATGCACTTACAGAAATGCCTATAAATCATAAGTGTAAGGCCTGACGGATTATGGCAAAGTGGACATGCCTGTGTAACCACCACGTAACTCATGAACTGGAACCTGGGAATCAGCCCAGAAGCGTCTCTCCATGCCCTCTCCAATCACAGCTGCTTTTTAATCTGAGATTACCATTCTCTCAACTTTCTGCACCAGATATGTTTGACCACTTCGATAGTACTTTAAATTGCTCATTTTAAAAAAAGATTACATTTATTTATTTGAGAGAGAAAGAGTATGAGAGTGGGGTGAGGGGCAGAGGGAGAAGCAGACTCGCCGCTGAGCAGGGAGCATGATGCAGGACTCTAACCCAGGACCCCAGGATCATGACCTGAGCCAAACACAGGTGTTAATCACCTGAGATACCCAGGTACCCTGCTCAGGGATTTTTTATTTTATTTAATTTATTTATTTCACACACACACACACACACACACACACACACACAGATCACAAGTAGGCAAACAGACAGGCAGAGAGAGAGGGGGAAGCAGGTTCCCTGATGAGAAGAAAGCCTGATGTGGGGCTCAATCTCAGGACCCTGAGATCATGACCTGAGCCGAAGGCAGAGGCTTAACTCACTGAGCCACCCAGGTGCCCTTTCTGCTCAGGGATTTTAACACTGAATCTTACTTTGAAAATTAGACTTTTTTTTTTTTTTTGCATACAAATACTCCATACCCAAGGTAGAAATTCTGAGTTCACTACTTTATTATTATCTATTTTATTATTCTACTCCATTCTATTCTATTCTAATTTTATTTTATTTTCACTACTGGTTTTAAAATTTTAACAAATTAGGGTGCCTGAGTGGCTCAGTGGGCTGAGTGACTATTTCACCTTAGGTCATGATCTCAGAGTTGTGAGATCAAGCCCTGCATCAGGTTCCACATTGACCATGGAGGCTGCTTGAGATTCTCTTTCTCTCTCCCTCTGATCCTCCCCCCAACTCATGTGTGTGCATTCTCTCTTTCTAAAATAAATAAATAAATAAACTTAATTAAATAAACTTTAACAAAAGGCACAGTTCATTTCTGGAAAGGGCATTTAACAAATGGTGAATTTTCCAGCTCAACATATACAATGTTGTATGCATTGGGACACCTGGGTGGCTCAGTCAGTTAGGTGTCTGCCTTCAGCTCAGGTCATGATAACAGGGTTCTGGGATTGAGTCCGGCATCAGACTCCCTGCTCAGTGGGGAGTCTACTTCTCCCTCTGCCTGCTGCTCCTCCTGCTTGTGCTCTCTCTCCCTCTCTCTCTGACCAATAAATAAATAAAATTAAAAAAAAAATAAAAATAAAAGTTCTACCCACTGGTAGGTCAAACCTGAAGCCAGTTCATCCTGATTCCACAAAGTTATCAGACATCTATGATGGGCTGTAATAATATGTCTTAGCAACACAACAAAATTATGTTCCCAGATGACCGCATCAGATAAATGAAGTTCAAATAGGCCACTGTCTGTTTAAACACAAGTTAAACATAATTGCTGGTTTTAAACTCAGTCCAAGTAACCAGATATTCATTGCAGTCCGTGACTATTGACTAATAGCCACTGCCACTAGAATTAACGTAGTAAAGATAAAGGTAAAGGTGAGATTGGCAAAACTGGGCAACTGGTCAGAGCCGAAGGGTGTGTCCCTTTGTAAATCCCTGTTCATCTCCTGCTTCTTTTTTAGAAATTTATTTATTTATTTACTTTTAAAGATTTTACTTATTTATTTGACAGAGGGAAGAGAGAGAGCACAAGTAGGCAGAGTGGCAGGGAGAGGGAGAAGCAGGCTCTCCACTGAGCAGGGAGCCTGATGCCAGGCTCGATCCCAGGACCCTGGGATCATGACCTGAGCCAAAGGCAGCCGCTTAACGGACTGAGCCCCCCAGGCACCCCAAATTCATTTTATTTTTTTTTAAAGTTTTATTTATTTGAGGTATAACATGAGCAGCAGGGAGGGACAGAGGGAGAAGCAGGCTCCCCACTGAGCAGGGAGACCAATGTGGGACTCCATCCCAGGACCCCGGGATCATGACCCAAGCTGAAGGCAGACACTTATCTGACTGAGCCACCCAGGTGCCCCTGACCTTCTGCTTCTTTTAGAAGGATTTAAAACAAAGTCTAGTAAGCTTGTGATAAAATAAAAGAGATGAGAGTGAGGAAAAGAATCCTATCTGATAACACACCTCCCAGACAGTGAACAATCCCACATGATTTTCCATGGTAACTGTTAGCCGGAAAGAGAACAGCCTTCCAACAATGGCAAAGACATTAACTTGCATAAATCTGGTTGTCCTTAGATCCAATGAAGGCTCTCCAGGTGCATATGTCCTGTCTGAATCATAGCTAAAGAAGCTGTATTCACAAGAACATCTAAAGAATTCCCATCAGTTAAGAGGTGCAATCCATAAAGATGCTGGCCTCCACACCTGCTGGTCTACCAGGCACTTAAATACATTCTTGAGGGACTCCTGGGTGGCTCAGTTGGTTAAGTCTTCGGCTCAGGTCATGATCCCAGGGATGGAGTCCCACATCGGGCTCCTTGCTCAGTGGGGAGCCTGCTTCTCCCTCTCCCTCTGCCTGCTGCTCCCACAGCTTGTACTCTCTTTGTCTCTGTGTCAAATAAATAAAATAAAATCTTTAGGAAAACAACAACAACAAAATACATTCTTGGCAACTATTTTGAGTAGCTGAAATTCTATAAAGTTAAAAAAAATTATTTTAGAGAGGGAGAGAGCACATGCACACCCGGAGGGAGAGAGAGAATCCCAAGCAGACTCTCCACTGAGTGTGGGAGCCCAATGTGCGGCCTGATCTCATGATCCTGCATGACCTGAGCAGAATGAAGAGTCCCACGTTTCACTGACTGAGCCACACAGGGGCTTCAAAAATTTTTTTTAATTTGGAAATGATCCTTAGATGAAAGATTATATGTCAGCTCTAAAAGAAATGCATTCCTGATCCCTGAGACTATAGCCAAAGTCTTACAGGGAAACAGATTCAGTAATGAATGTTGCTGACCTCTAGTGCCTAGTAGAAGAATACATTTCCCACTCAAAAGACCCAAACAGCACTGATACCAAAACAAAACAAAACAAAATAAAAACAAAGAAAAAAAAAAAACTGACTGGCTGGATAAATAAAATTTCTTCTTTTTTTAAGAAAAAATTTTTAAAAGATTTTTAATTTATTTGACAGAGAGATCACAAGTAGGCAGAGAGGCAGGCGGGGGGGGGGGGGGAAGCAGGCCCCCTGCTGAGCAGAGAGCCAGATGTGGGGCTCGATCCCAGGACCCTGAGATCATGACCTGAGCCAAAGGCAGAGGCTTAACCCACTGAGCCACTCAGGCGCCCCTAAAATTTCTTTTTAAAATTTTTTAAAAAATTATTTATTCATCAGAGGAGGGAGAAAGAGCCAGTGAGCACAAACAGGGGGAGTGGCAGAGAAGGAGAAGTAGGCTCCTCACTGAGCAAGGAGTCTAATGTGGGACTCGATCTCAGGACCCTGGGATCATGATGGGAGCCGAAGGCAGATGCTTAACTAACTGAGTCACCCAGGCATCCCTATAAATAAAATTTTCTAACAAAATCCTAAGTTAATTATTGTCTTTATCTTTCTTCTGCATAATAACTGACTCCCCTGGAATCAGGGATGGGATTGTTTGCCCTAAGGGCTGACTCTTTCCCCTTTGGCAGAGATAAAGTCACAAAATGGTGTCCTATTGTGGTCAGTGGAAGATGAAAAGGAGTCTTCTGAATCTTTATGAGAATGCCTAACTAAACCCGCTTGCTAGAAACCTGAGAACAGGGCCTATACCGGAGCTGGAAAACAGAAAAATGTTAAGAACGTGGGTCCCTGATGACATTACTGAAACCCTGAATCAGTCAACGAGGCCTTGCTGTACTTGAGGATTTCCTGGTATGTGAGACAATGCATGTCTCTACGTGCTAAGCCAGGCTGCAGTCAAGGTTTCTCTTTCTGGTTGCTCCAAACATCCCAAATGACACATACCTTTGTATTCTATTTTTACCTAAAATTTTAGTTCCAACTTTTATTTTTACATGCACGCATACAAAAAACGGATTTTAATAGTCAATGGTAAATTAAATCTTACCGATACATTTTTCTTATATTACTTCATATCATTGTTTATTTTATCCCACTCCTTTCCATTGGGTTTTTTCTTCTGAGAAGCACATTTTCTAGTTCTTTCAGTGAGGGTCACTGGCTAAGACCATCTCTTACTTGTTAGGGAACAGAAAATATATTTACCTTTTCCTCATTCTAGCGTGAGTTTAGCTAGATATAGAATTATTAAAAAAAAAAAGATTTTTATTTATTTATTTGACAGAGAGAGATCACAAATAGGCAGAGAGGTAGGCGGGTGGGGGGGGGCGGCGGGAAGCAGGCTCCCTGCTGAGCAGAGAGCCCCATGCAGGGCTCAATCCCAGGACCCTGGGATCATGACCTGAGCCGAAGGCAGAGGCTTAACCCACTGAGCCACCCAGGCGCCCCTGGATATAGAATTCTAAGCTGACGGTTATTTCTTGGCAAACTGCAGGTTACTCCATTGTCTTCTGCTATTATTGCTGTGAAGAATGTGTGTTGTCAAATTGCTTTCCACTGTGAGTTTTGTGGTCTCTCTGGTGGCTTGTAAGATTTCTTTATCCTTAATGTTCTGTAGTTTCCTTGCTCTGCGTCCAAGTGATTAGTTTTATTGATCCTGCATGACATTCAGGTGCACATTTGTTCTAAGGACATATATCTTCATTTCTGGAACATTTCCAAACACTGCGTTAAATGCGGTATTACTTCTCTGCAATCCCTCTACGGTAATATTTTGCAACTTACATTATTATTATTTTTTTAAGATTTATTTATTTACTAATTTGACAGAAAGAGACCACAAGTAGGCAGAAAGGCAGGCAGAGAGAGAGGGGGAAGCAGGCTCCCCACCAAGCAGAGAGCCTGATGTGGAGCTCGATCCCAGGACCCCGGGATCATGACCTGAGCCAAAGGCAGAGGCTTTAACCCACTGAGCCACCCAGGCATCCCACAACTTATATTATGCACTTACATTGAAGCCCTTCAATCTAGTCTTCATGTTTTTTATTTTTTTAAAGATTTTATTTATTTATTTGACAGACGGAGATCACAAGTAGACAGAGAGGCAGGCAGAGAGAGAGGAGGAAGCAGGCTCCCTGCTGAGGGAGCCTGATGGGCTCAATCCCAGGACTCCGGGATCATGACCTGAACTGAAGGCAGAGGCTTAACCCACTGAGCTACCCAGGCACCCCTAGTCTTCATGTTTTTTAATTGTTCTTTTTAATTTTTCTCTTAGAATGAGCTGCTCATTCAGAATACAATATAACTTTCTGATTCATTAAATCTCTCTCCACTAAGACCTACAAAGAGTTTATGACATCTATGTTTATTCAACAATTGCATTTTTAATTTCTAGGATTTCTATCTTGTTCTTTACATATTTATCTGTCACCTTTTCATTTCTGATGACTTTTATTTCATAATTTCTTATTCTTTTAAAATAGGTATCCTTCCTTTATGTCTGGATATTCTAAAATACATACTTTAAAGTTATTATCAGGTTATTTTCATTTTAATTGCAGTGAATTCATCTCTTGATGCTGATTTTTGTTGGCTCTTTCTTTTTTTTTTTTTTTTAAGTTTTTTTTTTTTTTTATTTGTCAGAGAGAGAGGGAGAGAGAGCGAGCGAGCACAGGCAGAGGCAGAGGGAGAAGCAGGCTCCCTGCCGAGCAAGGAGCCCGATGTGGGACTCGATCCCAGGACGCTGGGATCATGACCTGAGCCGAAGGCAGCTGCTTAACCAACTGAGCCACCCAGGCGTCCCTGTTGGCTCTTTCTTTTGGCTAGGTTTGCCTGTATGTTTTGAAAGCTTGATTTATAAACATCTCACAAATGGGGATCTCTTCCCCCATACACATATCTCCTTCCCTGATGTTTTTTTTTTTTAATTTATTTATTTGACAGACAGAGAGCACAAGTAGGCAGAGAGGCAGGCAGAGAGGTAGAGGGAGAAGCAGGCTCCCCGCTGAGCAAGGAGCCCGATGCGGGACTCGATCCCAGGACCCCGGGATCATGACCTGAGCAGAAGGCAGCCGCTTAACCAACTGAGCCACACAGGCGTGTCTCCTGATGGTTTTGTGATAATCTCTACTCAATCATCCAGGAAATCCAGCCAGAAACAAGTCTTACATTAGTAACTTGAGACTCTGTTCCCACTATAAATTTTGGGTGATGGCAAATCCATGCACCAAATGAGGGGGTAACTGAATTTAGGTCTGCATTCAATGTCATGTCTACTTCCTAAGTATATAACTTCCTATAAGCTAAGTCTTCAGGCATGGACGGATTGTGGATTTTTCCAGTCTCTGTCAACTTGAGGGAGCCCCACCTAAATTCATAAATGCATGCACTAATCTGGGCCCAGTCATCCACATTATATGCGGCACTCGTCCCCACCTACTCAATCATATTACTTTATAGGTTATAAACTTCAGACTACCTCTATTTCTGGATCCATAGCCCAGCAAGATTACAGCTCTGTTTCTGGTCAACATAAATGTTTATCTTGTTTTTTAATATGGACATGTGATTTTAAGCTCTTATTAATTTCACCGTGTGTTTGAAACAAAGAAGTGGCATCAAAATGTGTACAAAGCTACCTTGACAAGAAGTCAGTTTCAGGGATCCCTGGGTGGCTCAGTGGGTTAAGCCTCTGCCTTCGGCTCAGGTCATGGTCTCAGGGTCCTGGTCAGCAGGGAGCCTGTTTCCCCCTTCCCCTCTGCCTGCCTCTCTGCCAACTTGTGATGTCTCTCTCCTCTCTCTCTCTCTCTGTCAAATACATAAGTTTAAAAAAAAAGTCAGTTTCATTCATGTTTTTTAAAAAGCCCATATTGGGGTACCTGGGTGGCTCAGTCGGTTCAGAGTCTGCCTTCAGCTTGGGTCATGGTCCCAGTGTCCTGGGATCCAGCCTTACATCAGGCTCCCTGCTCAGTGGAGAGTCTGCTTCTCCCTCTGCCTCTGCCTCTTTCTCTCTCTCTGCCTCACATGAATAAATAAAATCTTAAAAAAAATAATTAAGAAGCCCATCTGTTGGTCCTTTGGCAGTACCATGGTTAACAGTGATGGCTAAAAAGCAGCCTGGGGGGTGCCCAGCTGGCTCAGTGGGTGCAGCATGCTACTCTTGATCTTGGGGTTGTGAGTTTGAGTCCCACATTGGGCATAGAGCCTACTTGGAAAAAAAAATCATAAAAAAAGCAGCCTAGGAGCTATACACTCTCTTTCATTAAGCAGTAAATATTTTCTAAGATTGAGAATAATTGATTTGTACAATTCACTGCATACCAAAAATGTGATACTCCCTTACCCAAATTTCCCTATTTCTGAAGTTTGGGGCCAAAAAATTAGCCCAAGGATTTGAAAGAAGTCCACATATAAATGAAATATATTCATGTTTCAGTGTTGTAGTGATACCAAACTTAAAATACTGATGCAAAGGACATGGATAAGTTTCCATTTACTCAAAGGAATTTATCTATATTTTAAGTAAAATGCAAATGATATTAAGGATTTACTGGCCTTCCAAGGTGTAAAATTGGTTTTGTGGTTGTACTGAATAAAATCTTAGAGAGATGCACTCTGGTCTAATTATAAATTAAACGGTATGATTTAAAAAATCTGGGGTGGTAGACATTGGGTCACGGTCAGGAACTATGCAGGTGCAGGTCTAGAATTTTACCCAATTTACAAGCTAAACTAGTAGCTATCCTGTTACCATCTCATAGGTGCTGACAGAAGACACACGACTCTTGGGTCAGACACAAAGGACTTTAAACTACAGCAAAAGTGGGGTGCCTGGGTGGCTCAGTGGGTTAAAGCCTCTGCCTTCAGCTCGGGTTGTGATCCCAGGGTCCTGGGATTAAGCCCCGCATCCGGCTCTCTGCTCAGCAGGGAGCCTGCTTCCCCCTCTCTCTCTGCCTGCTGCTCTGCCTACTTGTGATCTCTGTCTGTCAAATAAATAAATAAAATCTTAAAAAAAAACAAAACACTACAACAAAAGCAGTAGCCAGATCTTCATGTTAATTTGTAAGAGTTCCCTATGCCCCCAAGTTTCCTGGGTGTGATACGAAAGCGTTGACCATAGTTGTCTGCTCACATAGTATTCATTATCAGAGGGGAACACTGAGCTTGGGAGATTCCATTTTTATAGCAAGCAGAAATTAAGTTTGCCTTTTGTCTGAGGGGAGACAATACTTCATCCCTCATGGTTTCTTTTTTTTTTTTTTTTAAAGATTTTATTGATTTATTTGACAGACAGAGATCACAAGTAGGCAGAGAGGCAGACAGAGAGAGAGGAGGAAGCAGGCTCCCCGCTGAGCAGAGAGCCCGATGCGGGGCCTGATCCCAGGACCCTGAGATCATGACCTGAGCCGAAGGCAGAGGCTCAACCCACTGAGCCACCCAGGTGCCCCATCCCTCATGGTTTCTTACTGAAAACAACTCTGAGCAAAAGCCCAGGCGTAGAGCAGGTAGGGCGTTGAATTCTTGGTATAACCAACGAGAAACTGCAGCGACACTCAGGGACCATGGCATAACATGTACTATCTCCTTACTCTGTGTATGTTTGAAATTATTATGTAATTATTATCTAATTATAATATAGAGTAAATATACATTTTAAAAAGAAATGTACATCTGAGTTTAATATATTTGCAAATGCATGCATGGCTAGCTAGTACAGGTGTATTAATGGCTTTGATTATAACCAAATGTCTTTTTCAGGAGCCCTGTATATTCCAAATGCTTTATTTTTATTTTTTTATTACCATAAAAGGAATACATACTTTTGGGCACCCAAAATCCATAATGTGGAAGAGTATAAAATGAAAACTAAGAGACTCTGATGTAGCTGCACAGTAAACAGTTCTAATATAGGGGCACCTGGCCGGCTAGGTCAGTAGAGCGTGTGACTCTTGATCTCTGGGTCGAGAGTTCAAGCCCCATATTGGGTGTAGAGCTTACATAAACAAACAAACAAACAAATAAATAAACTGTTCTGATATATTTCTGCAGAAATGTTCTATGCTTATATAAGCATATATATAAACACATGGGTCTTTGTAAAAACACAGTTGGAATTATAAACATACAATCATAAAACATGACTTTCTAAAATCAACATTTCCTGGATATTTTTCAGCATTTGCACACTAGACCTAACTTATTCTTTTAAATTGCTGCATACTACTTCATTTAATTGATATTATGGACTGATTTGTGTCCCCTCCAAATTCATATGCTGAAACCCTAGCCCCCATTATGATTGTGTTTAGATAGGGCTTTTAGGGAGATAATTAAGGTTAAATGAGGTTGTAAGAGTGGGACTCCAATCTGATAGGACTAATGTCCTTAAGAAAGGAACAGACACCAGAGACTTCTCTCCACCAGCACAGAGGAAAGGTGATGCGAAGGGATGGCAAGAAGGCAACCACCTGCAAGCCGGGAATAAAGGCCTCAACAGAAAGCAACTCTGATGGCACCTTGACTCTGGCCTTCTAGACTCCAGAACTATGAGAAAGTAAATTTCTGTTGTTTAAGGTGCCCAGACTGGGGTATTTATTATGATAGCTGGAAACTAATACAGATCCATTCTATTTAATAAAATCAGCCTCTTAATAAGAGATAGGTAGGTTTTAAAAAAAATAAATATTACAAATAATGCAGCACTGAATTTTCCTTCTTTTTTTTTTAAGATTTTATTTGAGAGAGCATGTGTGTGTGCACACAACCTGGGGGAGGGAGAGGGGGAGGAGAAGCAGACTCCCCACTGAGCAGAGAGCCCAATGTGGGGCTCCATAGGGGGCCCAACCCCAGGACCCTGAGATCATGATCTGAGCCAAAGACAGACGCTTAACCAAATGAGCCACTCAGGTGCCCCAGCAACGAATTTTCTTACATGTATGTGGGGGTATGGTTAAATAAACTCCTAGAACTGAAATGAATCAAAGGTATGAACATTTTAAATCTGATACTGCCAAACTACCCTCCAAATTACCAATATACAGTTCCTGCAACAGTGTACGAGTGCTTGTCTCCCAAGTAGAAGTGCCCATTCAGAATTTACCCAGCACCTACTTCTCAACAGTGCCAGATCTTGTGCAAGGTGCTAGGACACAGTGGTGACAAAGAAGTAAGTCCCTGCTCTTGAGGCCTTTACTCTAGGGGAGAAACAAGTGAAAAGTAAGGATAACACAGATAAATACATGAGTCGGTCTAGGAAACTATCTCTGAGATAACATCTGAGCAGAGACCCAGATGACGAGAAAACAAATCTTACAAATCATGTGAAGGAAGAATGCTAAGTGTGTTCCATAGGTTTTAACTATCTTTAAAAAATAAGCAAAGTTGTGGGGCACCTGGGTGGCTCTGTCGGCTGGGCGTCTGACTCTTGATTTCGGCTCAGGTCATGATTTCAGGGTTGTGAGATTGAGCCTGATGTCGGACTCCTTGCTCAGCGCAGACCTTGCTTGAGAGTCTTTCTCTTTGTTCCTCCTCCTGCTTGTGCTCTCTCCCTCTAAAATAAATAAAATAAACAAATCTTAAAAAAAAAAAAGCCAAGTTGCGATTCTATTCCTAGGTATGTACCCCCGAAGTAAAAACAGGTGTTCCAACAAAAATGTGCACACCCATGTTCGCAGCAGTGCTATTCCCAATAGCCAATAGCCAAAAGGTGGAAACCACCCAAATGCCCAGCAACTTATGAATGGACAAACAAAATGGAATATTATTCAACCACAAGAAGAAATGAAGTCCAGGGGCCTGGCTGGCTCAGTTGCTACAGCATGCAGCTCTTGATCTCAGCATTGTGAGTTCGAGCCCCATGCTGGGTACAGAGATTACTTAAAGATTAAAAAGAAAAAAGAAATGAAGGACTGACATATGCCACCAAACAGATAAACCTTGAAAACATGATGCTAACTGAACGAAAGCCAGATATAGAAAGCCACGTTATGTGATTTCACTTACATGAAATATCTGAAAGAAGAAAATCCATGGAAACAGAAAGCAGATTAGTGGTTGCCAGGGCCTGTTGCTGGGGAGGGTGGGAGGAGGATGGGGAATGACTGCTTAATGGGTACACATGGGGCTTCCTTTTGGGGTAATGAAAATGTTCTGGAACTCAACAGTACTCATAGATAGTACTGATGGTTGTACGACATGTACATGTACCAAATGTCACTGAAATGTACACTTTAAAATTGTTAAAATGTCAAATTTTATGTTAGGTGTTATTTTGCCACAGTAAAGATAATACATTAGAAAAAAAAAAAGCAAGGCTGAACTTTCTCTTCCTAAACCTAAGGGCCATATGCAACACATTTTTGCTCACTTCCTATTCATGCTCAATACCCATTTTCTATGGCATTATGGATGTTAAAAATTAATTTGTAGGGACGCCTGGGTGGCTCAGTTGGTTAAGCAGCTGCCTTCGGCTCAGGTCATGATCCCAGCGTCCTGGGATCGAGTCCCACATCGGGCTCCTTGCTTGGCAGGGAGCCTGCTTCTCCTTCTGCCTCTGCCTGCTGCTCTGTCTGCCTCTGCTCGCTCGCCCGCTCTCTCTCTCTGACAAATAAATAAATAAAATCTTTAAAAAAATTAATTTGTAAACTCTCTCTGCATATGAAGTAAACTAATTCCCCACCTTAACAAAAACCAGAGTTTATGGAATTTCCCATATTTACATAGAGATATGAACAAGCACTAGTTAACTGTTAATGGTTTTTTTTCTTAAGGTTTTATTTATTTATTTGAGAAAGTGAGAGGTAGCCAGAGAAAGCAAGAGTAGGGAGGAGAAGGAGAAGCAGGTCCTCCGTGAGTAGGGGGCCTGACATGGGGCTCCATCCCAGGATCCAGAGATCAGGACCTGAGCCAAAGGCAGACGCCCAACCAACTGAGTAACCCAGGAGCCCCCACCCTTTTCTTTTTTTAATATGTTATTTATTTATTAGAGAGAGAGCGACAGAGATCACAAAGGGAGAGTGAGAGGGAAAAGCAGACTTGCTGCTGAGTAGAGCTCAATGTGGGGCTCAATCCCAGGACCCTGAGATCATGACCTGAGCTGAAGGCAGATGTTTAACTGACTGAGCCACCCAGGCACCCCTGTGAATGGAATTCTGTCCAGAGTAATTAAATTTCAGAATTGAAATGGCTGAAAAGTCATCTGGTTCAACTTTGCTCTGACTTAAGAATCTTCTAACTCTATGGTATATTTTGCCAACTAGTCTGCTTTGACTTTGACAAAGCACAGAGAGGGAGTATTTAATATAGCCTTTTTTTTAAAAAAAAGATTTCATTTATTTATTTGACAGACAGTGACAGTGAGAGGGAGAATACAAGGCGGGGAGATGGAGAGGAAGAAGCAGGCCTCCTATTGAGCAAGGAGCCCAATTTGGGCTTGATCCCAGGACCCTTAATGACCCTTAATGACCGAGCCACCCAGGTACCCCTTAATATGGCCTTTTTTGAAAACCTACTTTGAAGTACCCACAAAATTACGTTAATCTGGGGTAATAAACACAAGGGGGAAAAATGCCACTCAAATTAGGCAATTGAAGAAGAGCTTACAAATGGGACTACCGAAAGAAAGTGTGGGCAAGTTTAAAGGAATCCAAGAAATACTGTGGGGCTAGCAACACAGAACTCCTGCAGGCATACAGAAACAGTAGCTTGCAGGTGAAAGCAAGGTCTTTGATCCCACTTCTTGTGGATGGAGGGAAGCCATTATCCAAATGCTCCTTGGAACACTTACCTGGCCTTGGGACCCAAACATAACTCCAGGAGGCTGGCGCTCTAGTTGGGGAAGACAGATAAAAAATGTATCTTGGGGGGCACCTGGGTGGCTCAGTGGGTTAAAGCCTCTGCCTTTGGCTCAGGTCATGATCCTGGGGTCCTGGGATTGAGCCCCACATCGGGCTCTCTGCTCAGCAGGGAGCCTGCTTCCCCTCACCTCTCTGCCTACTTGTGATCTCTGTCTGTCAAATAAATAAATAAAATCTTTAAAAAATATGTATCTTGGGGGGTGCCTGGGTGGCTCCGTTGGTTAAGCAACTGCCTCCGGCTCAGGTCATGGTCCGGCAATCCCAGGATCAAGTCCTGCATTGGGCTCCCAGCTCCACAGGGAGTCTGCTTCTCCCTCTGACGTTCTCCCCTCTCATCCTCTCTCTCACTCTCTCAAAGAAAAAAGAAAAAAAAATGTATCTTGGGTGCTACCACGTGGGGAAGAAGAAACTGCTAGAGGGCCTTATTGCTAGAGGAAGTGGAGTTCTAGAGAGAGATGTTAGCAAAAAATGAAATCTAGGGACCAAACCCAGGAAAATAAGGTAGTGATAAGAAAATGAGCAGGAAACAAGAGGGGAAATATATGCGAAAGAGGGGAAAAGACACTGATTGGAACTCACCTTATTATAAAGTGGATCACTTTATCAACTTCACCAGATACAACCATTCATTAAGGATAGTTCAAGGAAAGGTCCTTCAGAAAGAAAACTGAAAATGGAAAATCTGCAACAAGGAAAAGCACCATGAATAGTCCACTGGTGCTTCTTTTGCAGGGCTTTCCTAGGCTTTAAGACTTGTTGACCTGCTCTTCTCATTCTATCAGAACATCTTTTGCAGTAGGGACCACATGTTCATCCCTTAATGTTCCCAACAGCATTTCAAACATAATCTGCATGAAGCAGAATCCATCATCTTCTCTGACCACCCTGTGCCTTCACTATGGTAACAGTGCACAATCTTCCCAGTCCCCTGGCACAGATCTCAGGCACCTCTCCACATACCTGTGGCCAGGGATCAGCCTGATGCTTTACCATCACCCTGTCATACCTCTTTCTTGCCTTTTTCGCTCCTGAGCACAGTTGAACCCCTCAATACCTCTCATCTCATTAGTACTCTTGCTTCTATTTTTCCATCCAATTCTACCCTCACACTTTTAGAATAACCTTCCTGAAATCCGATGCTTATTTTACTTTCCTACTTAGAACTGTAAAAATAATGTCTTAGAGTAATTGCGTACAAATAAAGTCAACGTCCCCCAGTATAGCATTCCCAGCTACACTTTCTTGTTCTATTGCCTGTAAAGCTCGTACACATATCCAACCCTCTACTCACACGAAGCTACTGCATATTCTTAGAATTTGCCTTTTGTTCCGCTGGCTGTCTTTGCTTCTGTGGTTCCTTCTCCTTGATTTTGCCACTGATTAACTATTCCTTCCTCTCAACCCTCTAACACTTGATCCCTCCTCTCCAGCATTTATCACTTTCTTTTTGCCTCACACAATGTTTTCATCTTGCCTACCATGCCCTAAGCCCCTCCAGGGAAGGTTGTTGTATCCTCAAAACCTGCTTATTAACAATTGCTATACAGTTCACTCAAATCTCCGTACAGGCAGGGATCATTTCCCACATGCCATAGCACGGTACCATGCCCCGCTCAGAAAAGGTAGTAATTATTTGAATGAGTGGATGATGCTCCACGCTCACCTCCCCCACCCATCTGGTCCAATGTAGAGAGAGAAAAAAAATACTTGTTGCATTTAATTGTTTGGACAAAAATGACGGGATATGACACTAATTCTTCATATATCCTGAAAGCCACGTCTTAAAAGCATATTCTAGGTCGTTCCTACTTGACCTAGCCCCAGAGGAACCCCAGCTGAGTTCTCTCCTTTAGAAGCTGGATTCCACCAAACTCCCACGGGAGCCTCATCTGGAGGACCTTCGGAGGCCAGAGGGCGGGGACGAGACCTCCAGAGCAGCCCAGCGGCACTCGGACCTGCAAGTGCCACCTTGTCTTTCCCCAGTGTTGTACAGTTTACAACGTGCCATCGCGTTGGTCTCCTCCTAACAGTGTCGTGAGGCGGAAATTCTCACCTCCCTAAACAGAAGATCGGAGGAGAGCGGGTAGGAGAGGGTAGGAGAACGGAGGGGAGGGTAAGGTAGGGTAGAGTAGGAGAAGAGGCGTGGCAACGGGCTGTGGCGGGGAAGGCGGGTGGAGGTCCGGAGCCGGATTTCGTCCCCTGCTCAGCCCTGACTGGCCAGGGGCCGCGAGGCGGGGGCGCAGACCTCGCGAGGGCCCTCCAGTTCTCACACTGCCGTATGCTGAGGCGCTGGGAGGGGGCGCCGTGTGGGGCCCTGGCCCCTGCAGCCTGGACCCGCTCCCTCCTCGGCCCCACAGGGGCCCGCGCGCCCACCCCCTCGGCGCCTCTGCCGGAAGTCCCGCCTGCGCCCGCCGCGGCCGCCCCCCATTGGGCCCAGCGCCGGGGTCTCGCTGCGGGTTGGCCGCCCAGCGGCGTGAGCCCTGGGAGGCCACTGCGAGCCCCGGGTGGGGGGACCCGCTGGAGACCCGCTCAGACGCGGGGTTGGCGCGGGAGGCGGGGCGGGGAGCGCCGGGGCGGCCGGCGGGACTTCCGCCTCGGGACCCGGAAGGGGCCGCGCCGCCGCTGGTGGGAGTTGTAGTCCGGCCGTGGTTGGGGGGGCCCGCGGCTCATGCGCGGTGCACCGAGGCTTGTTTCACATCTGTAACAACAGGTGAATTGGGCTTTTTATTCTCCCCTTTCGTGTCCCCTTGAGGAGCTTGCCGCGGCCGGGGGTGGTCGGCGCGAGGAGGGGCCCGGGGCCGACCGCCGGCTTGGCGGAGAGTGGGGCGGAGAAGCGGGCGGGCCCGAGGAGCAGGCCGGGCATCCTAGGCCTGCCCGCGAAGCCGGCCTGGCCGAGCCGTGGGCAGCCAGGCCTCGGCCTGCCGTTGCCATGGAGCCTGGGCGGGGGCGGGGGCCAGGCAGGTCCGCCGGGGCGGGCCTGGTAGCCAGGGGCTCCACGGGGACCGCGGGAGAGGCCGCTTCATTGGCGCAACGACGCCTCCGCCTCAGGGGATGCTCCGTTCCCCGAGGCAGGGCCTGGAGGAAGCCCCTGGAGTGCCCCGGGACCTTTGTCTGTCCCCTGTGCCGCCTGGACCGTTCGTCCAAAGGGAGGCCTGGTGCATTCTGGCCCCCCTGGTTTGCCCCTTTTTGCACCGACCTTGTCACTGGGGGAGGCCAAGGGGTGAGGTGTTCTTTGTTTGCTGGTGGTGACTTGCCCCATTTCGCAGGGGAAGACCTAATGCATGTTGGGTCCTTTGTTTGCAGTGAACTGGAGTCCCAGGGGTCCTCAGAACCCCTAAGCCCAGAGTATGGCGTCAGCATGCTGTGTAGCTAGTCCTCTTGTAGCAACATTGGTCACCTTAATTGTGATGTTGCGAGACAGAGATTGTCCCACTTTGCAACCCCAATCTACAGGGGCTTGCCATACACTGTAGCAGGTGGACTGCAGATGGCCAGGTGCAGACTCTCAAACTGTTTTTGGTTGCAACTTACTGGCCGGAGGGAAAGGAGACATTGTCTGATGGTTTCCCTTGCAGTTTCTTTGAAAGCAGTAAAGCCCCTGTCATTGTGGATCTTGACTATCTTAGAATTTACACTTTAATCTTGGAGTGTTGGAGTTTCCAGGAGGGAGGCCTCTTTTCCTGATGGAGTTTATGATAGTGCTCTTTATTTGCAGAGCTTTTTAAGATGCAGGAAATACATCCTTTGCTGCATTTTTTTTTTAACCTGTGTAGGTTGCCCCTTTACCTCCAAAAGACATTTATCCTCCAACCGTTTTAACTTATGAAGCCATGGTCCAAAGCTTATTAGTTGGACCCATCTTGCCCCTTTCAACCTTTTTATTACTATAAAATATTATTTCCAGGAATGAACCATGGGACATCTAGGCAACAGCATAGTATCATGGAAATAAGAAAAATAGTGTCGTATAAGCATGGAAAGCTTTGGAGTCCAGTACCTAACTGCAGATTTCCATTCTGTCCTGAGTCAGCTACGGGATCTTGGGCAAGTTGTATAACTTTTTCTGGGAAAATCTGCCTCAGTTTCTTTCTCTGGGAGAGAGAGTTTCAACCTCTCTGGGTAGTTACATAGATTAAGTGCTATAAAGTCTATGCTTCCATACTTTGTGAACTATAAAAATGGCATTCAACATTTAGTTGTCATTTTCCTAATCTGTAAGAGCTTTTTTATCTACCTTAAGTAGGGTCATAGTAGGGTCATTATGGGATTAGAACTCAGAACTGCTCTGGGCTTGGAGAAAATGCTTTCAGGACTATAAGCCCCTCTTTACCATGACATCTCTTTCTTGGTATCTTACAGGTGCTGGTGTAGGACAGCTCACAGTTTGATGGGTCGTGAGTCTGTCATGGTGGGTCCTGAAGTGAGGCCAGTGTGTCCAGTGTGTGCTTCATGCCATTAACAAAACTTGTTAGAGTTAGTGAACGGATTTCAGTGGTCTGCAGCAACTTTATTTTCCCCGTGGGACCCATCGCTTTAGTGACCCAACCGTGTTATTTTTTAGGAGGAGGCCCAGCCTCGTGATGAGGAATAGCAAGGAGAGAATTCAGCTCCAGTTCAAAAACCTACAAAATCTGAGACTGTCACTGCTCGTGTAAGGTAAGTTGATTCAGCCACGCACACAGAACAGTGGCACACCTCATGCTCAGCCACGCTGTAAAGCAAAGGCGCGTATTAAATCCATTTGTGGCTGTCTTAGAAGAAGGGTATCATTTTAAATTAGTCATTATGGAATCTCTCTGTCCTTGAATCATCCCATAGTGACTCTACTTGGAGTTAAGTGGTGTTTCATTATGCAAGAACTCTTGACATAATATTATTTTGCTTACCTTTGAATTATTTAAGAGAAACTCTGAATCATAAAAGTTTCTGACATAATTATATTTCAAGGAATGCAACTTTCTTTTCAGTCTCTATGAAATGTTCTAGAGCTCAGTGAAATGTCTTAAAACATCTTATCTTGAATATCATACATAGTTTTTAGACTGATAGAGGAAAAGATAGTGTTATATGAGCGTTGGAGAGGGTTGGGGACTTTTTAAAAGCAGAGCAGTCTGTTTACAAGCAAATTAACTTACTCTTTCTTAGCAAGAAAGTATTGTTTCTCAAGTAATAATCACTTATATGGTTTAGATTTTATAGTATTCAGGTTTTTCTTTAAGGTTAGAATCTCAAATTACACCCTTTTCCTTTTAATTTGAAAAGAAGGAGTCTATAGGATGTAACTTCTTAAAGTGAATTGTATCATTGTTGATATTGTATTGAAGTTTTCTCTCTGAGCTACCATATGCTATCGGCTGAAATTTCCGGCATCCCTGGGGGAGAGGAGGCCATCAGGGCAGACCTGCTATGGACCTGAAAGATTCGGCCCCAGGTCAGCCCTCCACCCCCATCTCCCCGCCATTTGAGAATTAGACGGGAAAGCAGTCAGGAGCAGGAATGTAGGCCCTATTAGACTCCTTGTAATGTTGGACATTATCCTGGTTTGCTAAAACATTGTGTAGATGTTTTTAAACTGAGGCCACAAAAGGTTACTGTACCAACCCAGGAGTACTACATTCTTAAAAATGTCTATAAGTGAGTTTGAGTATTTTTTTAAAAACAAAATCGTTAAACCAGAAGTGTTACTTATGTGTGTGTGTGTGTGTGTGTGTGTGTGTGTTTTAAGGTTCTAGGTATACTCCTCAGTTAAATGAACAAAATGTACCAGTATTTTTGCTCAACAGTTGAACTTTAACTTAATATTTATTATTTAATAAACTCTGCTATGAAAAGCTTTTTATTTTGAATTACGATAGTTACTCCTTGATACAACTATGAAGTCCCATCCCCTAGGGGCTTGCCTGGGTTCTGTGAAAGCCCCGTAAACTAGTTTGTCCATAGGGTAGTCATCAGTCCCGCTTGCTGATGCCACATGAGAAAAGGGGTCCATATAGAATTTCCTTTCTTCCCAGAAGTCCCAGGAAAATTGCAAGTATTGCGATGAGGTGGAAGTGTGTCTCTCAGGATGACATGCATCTCGTTCTGTTGAGCAGGGCTCAGGGAGTTTAGGACAGAGAAGAGAAGAAAGCTCTCAGTGAGAAAAAAAACAAAGCCATGTAATTACTCTAGAGTGGAGATGGCCCTTCCATCCTTAAGACTGGGAGCAGCAGTTGGGGCTCAATAGTGAAGAGCTTCATTTTTCTCGCCTTCTGGACAGTCCTCTCTGTGTTATTAAAGTCTTCTCTGTGGGATCCTGGACCAAGAATTTTAACCATTGCCTCTTGACCCTCCTTCTTAGGATTCCAGCTTTCCCTCCTGGCCAGAAATGTTCAGCCTGGACTCATTCAGAAAAGGTAAGAACTTGGCTGTGCTTGTGACCTCATGCCCTCCCTCCCTGTGATGGGCAGCTGTGAGGGCCTTGGAGATCCTGTACCAGCGTATAGTCCTTAGACCCCTTCTTTGCATGATTTACCAAAGTCCTTTCTCTGCCTTCCCCTTGCATGGTGCTTATAACCCAAGGCTGGGTCCTTGGCCAAGTCCCTGTGTTCATTTACTGCTCCTGCCCTTGAATATCCTCTCGCACATACTCACTGCTCATTGGATTCCCATCTGTTTTTCTAAGCCAGTGTTTTCTCCATGAACCGTTCTTGATTCTATCAACCAAATGCAGTCTCTCGCCTCGCTCTGATTTTCCTCAGCACGGTGTCTGTACCTTCTTGCACTTAAGTCTGTTCTGACCATGTATCTGTAGACTAGAAGCTCCCTGCACCCAGGGCCTGCTGTGCTCCTTTATCATCTGCGGCACCTGGCACAGCCTTCTGCACAGGGTAGGCCTCAGCGAACGATGAGGAAAGTGGCTTGAGTCATTGCTATATTGGTGGTCATAGAAACTGTGGCAAGTTTTGGAACCCATGCTGCCCAGCAGCTGGGGTCAGAGGACTGTTTAAGCAATGGCAGAATTGAGCCGCGGCTGGGCTGTAGGGTAGCATTCATTCCTGCTTACTGGAAGTAAACTATAGCTGGGGAAGCCTTCACGGACCACATTCCAGAGGGCTTTGCATATCTCAGGAGCAGGACTTTCCTCCTCTGAGGGAACAGTGAGTAAAAAGCCTGTTATCTCTGTTGATGCTGACTGTAAGACTCCTCTCTGAGCGTAATTTACGAATCAGTGAGAACCATTATAGACCTTCCATAACTGCTGATTCAAAAGCTCCTCCCCTGTGCTCCCAAACACCCCCCCATCCCCAGCCCTGGTGGCTCAGTCGGTAGAGTTCGCGACTTTTGAACTCAGGGTTGACTCTTGATCTTAGCGTTGTGAGTTTGAACCCGATGTTGGGCTCCACAGTGGGTGTGGAGCCTATTGGGGAAAAAAAAAAAAAAAAGTCTTCCTCCCACCGTGTCTCCTCTACCACTGGTGTTCTTAGAGGCCTGGAAAACCTTGGCTGAGTGGTGTCCTGTTGGATGGGGTCAGGAGGAGGGCTGGATATACCAGGGCTCAGAACAGCCTCTTCCTGCCTCCTTGTTTTGTTTGTTTGTTTTAATTTTATTTATTTGACAGAGAGGAGAGAGCAGAAGCAGGGGAGAGCTGCAAAGAGAGAGGGAGAAGCCGGCTCCCCACTGAGCAGGGAGTCTGATGCGGGGCTCTATCCCAGGACGCTGGAATCATAACCTGAGCTGAAGGCAGATGCTTAACCAACTGCGCCACCCAGGCACTCCCTCCTTGTTTGTTTTTAGTCACTCCATGTATTTTCATATTGCATGAAAAAAATTAATCTCTATCGTCCTGGTTTCGTTGGTTAACTGACTAGAAATAATTGGGTCTGAGATTAGTGTGAACAGCACATTTTGAGCTGAAAATTAAGTACACTTTGTGTTTACTTATTAATCAGTGGGCTTTGTTGTCCACCCACTTGTGAAAGCTGGATGAAAATAGATTCTCTCATGGTAGGAGTGTCTGAATGAACAGCGCTGATTTTGTAAAGAGACGGAGAGCCCAGTAAAAATCATGATCCTCCTTTTTTCTGTGTTATTTTACTCCCACATAATAGGGAGATGGTACCAGGTGAGAGGGTTGTGGCAAAATTCTTTTAGAGTGTTTGTAATTTTTCTTCCTAGTCTGGGGATTGATTTGTTCGAGAGACTTTTTGCCAGGGGTGATGTTAGCATTCAGTTCGATGGGAGTCAACAGAGCCTCTGTGCAAAAATTCTGGAGCCTGGTTCCCATCACACTTCTGCACCTGTGCTGGCCAAGGCCAGGGGAAGGTGATTGGGCCTCTTTGCCTTCATTTCCTCCTGGTGTATGTGAGCCAGATCCTAGGACCTGCCTCACACAGTTGTTCTAGGGATCAGAGGAGTTAGTACAGATAAAGAGCTTAGAAGAGGGCCTGACACCTGGTAAATTCACGGGTCTGTGGTATTAAATAGCTTTAGGACATAATAATCAGACATAGTCTGATCTGGGGCCTTGCTTTCCACACAGGTAAGTGTTACATTCTTACCAACCACCACTTTATGCTTGAAGGTCTCAGGGAAAACCATTAATCGGAAAGAGTTTATTGCCTTAAATGTTTTCCTTCAGGCAAACCTGCCCTTTCTTTTCTGACCATTAGGCTGAACACCCTTTCCCGTCTTCTGAACGCTGGTATCACTTGTATCACTTGCGGTTTACACCATGACCTTGGCAATTGGTCGTGTGTGGCCTTGTGACATTTTCATTGTTGTATAGGACTGTTCTTTATCTCTTATCTAGTTTTTAGGTTTCTTTGCTCCTCATGATGGGATTATGAGCTCCCTAAGGTGTCATGAATCCGGAGGGGGAATGTCACATGGTGTCAAGCTTGAGGCAGACTCTCTGGGGTTCATATCTGGTCCCCATTAGTGCTAGCAAGGTGTTAGCTTGCCCGATCCTGTTTCCCAGTCCCTATCTTCAAAGGTATGATGAAGATTAGAGATAGTACAGGAAGAGCACCTGGCTGTGGTCTGTCTCCAGCCCTCAGTCTTGAGCTGTCAGGCCCTTGATAAATGTGAGTAGTTGGATATCTCTGGGGTGCAGCCCTGTAGCTGGTGTTTTGCCAGAGATGGACAGCCTGGCCCTAGCATGTACGGTGCTGTGCGGCTGCACGATCGGAGGAGACAGCTCCGTGTCAGAGATGCTTTCTGGCACTCCGGGGCTTAGCATCTCAGCGGGTCGGGCCGCTAGTTGCTTCTGAAGGTGAGAGTTGGAGCAGTGCTCTGCAGCTTGGTGGACAGAGTGGCCCACTGGGTCTGCGGCTGCCATCTTTTCTCTAATGTAATTCAGAGGAGCTGCCAGTACCGCCCCACTAGGGTGTTCATGAGTCTGGTAAGTGGCCTGTTACTGCCTTTGCTGGCTTCTTAGCACAAATTTCTTGTCTCTTGGAGGCAATACCATCAGACAGGCCACAGAGAGCAACTGAGTCCTTTACAGTCAGCACAAAACTTTGGAAAACACTAGATCAACAGCAAGAATGTGCCATTTTCCTCCTCCAGTTCCATGTTCAGAAGAGGGCTCTGTGATGTGGAATTTTAACAACTCCCCCTCCCCCCCCCCGCCCCCAGTTACTGAAAATGCTTTATGAAACAGATAATCATCAAATCACTTACTTCTTTTTTCTCAATCCAGCATCCCTGGAAATGAGTGAGAACCCTTCTCAAACAGGACTGGAAAGGTTGAGCTGATCATTTTCCACCTTAGTTTCAAGATAAACCTTGATCCCAGGCACCCTATAGGCATTCTCCTGTATCACTGGATGTGTTTTCTGCAGAATCACACACCTCTCAAGTCATAAGAGGGCCTGTGGGGTACAGCGTAACCTGGTGGACCGAGTGCGCGAATAGCGGTCACTGGGGGCTGGGAGGATGCTGTGGACAGCCGAGGCCCGCAGCGCGGTGCAGTGCCAACAGTGTATAGGGCAGCAGGACTCTGAGCCCGTCGGGCTGCCAGTAGGGTGTGTGCAACTGGCAGTGTGGGGGAGGAGGACCTTGCTGCAGGTACATGCCTTCCCCTCAGCGCGTTAGTATGGAAAGTTTCAAAACTACTGAAATGTTGAAAAAACTGTAGAGTGAATCCACATGTATCTATCACCTCGATTCCCTACAGGCACTCAGGTTTAAGTTTAAAAAAAATATAGTTGAGGGGTGCTTGGGTGGCACAGTGGGTTAAGCGTCCGACTCTTGATTTCAGCTCAGGTCATGATCTCAAGGTCGTAGGAGCCCCATGTTGGGCTCCATGCCAGACATGGAACCTGCTTAAGATTCTCTCTCTCTCCCTCTCCCTTTGCCCCTCCCACCCCTATTGCATGTGTGTGCTCACTCTTTAAAAAAAAATGTATCTGTATATATATACATATATATATACACATATATATGTGTACAGATACGTATATATGTATGTATATTTGATCAGGTCTTCTGTTTTCTTGTTGAAACTTACAATTCTACTTTCGCTGTTTCAGTTCCCTTGCCTTAGGAAAATCACATTTGAACTAAGGGTTCTCCTGTTTTACTGATACCATTTCCTCACGTACTAATTGCGTATGAGCCGATTTGCATTGTGGAAATGGACATGATGGTAGCCGAGCAGACTGTTGCTCATGTGTGTAGTGTGTATGGCTGTGTCACCTTGCTCCTCTCCTGCCCCGTTTATCACATTGAAACCAGCGAGGCAGGGGCGCCTGGGTGGCTCAGTGGGTTAAAGCCTCTGCCTTCAGCTCAGGTCATGATCCCAGGGTCCTGGGATCGAGCCCCGCATCGGGCTCTGTGCTTGGAGGGGAGCCTGCTTCCCCCTTTCTCTCTCTGCCTGCCTCTCTGCCTACTTGTGATCTCTGTCTGTCAACTAAATAAATAAAATCTTAAAAAAAAAAAAAAAAAACAGCGAGGCAAAGAGCGGAGGGCTCGTGTACCTTTTCTCCCAGGCCTAGTAATTCGATGACATCGTTAACCACGTAGGTGGCGGTCAGCATGTGAAACCTGACTTCCCTGTACGTTCCCACCTTCCCATGCAACAGTGATGTTCATGTATATCAATGTTTTGGCACGTCTTAAAAACATACCGTATACGTCACTGAAAAGTAGTATTTAGTCTCCAAATGAATGGAAGTATTTGGAATAGGAAACCATTGATTTTTATAAAGAGAGAGAAGGCTGGTAAGTGTGGGTCTTGGCTTAAGGAGGACCCCAACGGCCAGTTGGTCCTTTTCTTGCCCATTTCTTAGAAGGAAAGAACAGTTTGAGACGTGGCCATCTGGGAACCAAGAGCAGACACAGGGATAGCTAAGATGTGCAGAAGACAGATAAGGGGCTTTACACAGTACTGTGGTTTTTCAGGTTTCAGATTCATCCTCACCACTCCGGACTCTAGAGAAGGGAGTGGGATGGGTGTTTGACTCACACAAGGTGGCTCAGAGAACAGGGAGAGTTTGAGAGTCAGGAAGGGACCTCTCAAACTTATCACGTATCCCACCTACGGTAGACTATTGCCTTCTTTCGGTGTGGGGTTGGTGGTACTGTTAGTCAGAGCCTATGACTGGCTGCGTGCACCATCCCGCAGCCCTGCCACCCAGGGCTCCTCTCAGATGCTCTGGGATGAGTCTCTCCAGGGGTTTGTAACCGTGAGGGGGAAGAACACACCACCCTGATGCCCTCTCTCTTTCCCCAGATCGGGCCCAGCACAGGCAGCGTCAGTGCAAACTTCCCCCACCCCGCCTTCCACCCATGTGTGTCAACCCTGCCCCTGGAGGGACCATCTCTCGAGGTAAGGGAGGAGCCTTGCCTCCAGGATCAGCTTGGTGCAGGGTCTGTGGGGAGGCGGGCGGCACAGGAGCCCGGGTGCCAGGGTCACGGTTCCCTGGAAAGCAAAGCAAGTGAGGAGGAGTGGGGCTAGCGGAGCTGTTGGAACCCTCAAGGAGAAATCATCTGGAAAGGTCTGGGTTTTTTTTAATGATCCTTGGCCCCTGGCTTAGACCCTGTGGTCTCCTCGGGCTTCCTCGTGTGACCAGGCATACAGCCTAGGCTCAGTCTGGGTGTTCAGCACCAGTGTGGAGAATCTGCAGGGCTTGGATCTTCTAGGTGGTCCCTGGCTTAGGTGGTTTAGGAAGCACAGGGCACCTGTAGCAGGGCCAGAACAGAGTGCCCTCACCAGGCCCTGGGTCCTCCATCTTGCAGGCCCTGGGATACCTGGCAGGTCCCCTCCCTACCTCCCCCCAGCTCCTCAAAGCACTTTACTGACACTAAAATCTGTCTCTCAGTCCATTTGGCAGGACAGGCTCACCTTTTGACTGGGGAGGATGTCTGAGCACCCAGACAGGTGATAGCTCCCCTCAGGTCCCTCTACTACCCCGGGGGTGGGACCTGTAAGGGGACCCAAGGAAGCATCCCCGCCTGTGAGTATCTCCGCCCCTTCCTCAGACTTAGATCTTTTCCGGGTCTGCTAAGACCAGTACTCCTGGTGGCTTCTTGTTCGTCCTCTGACAGCCGCCCCCTCTGCCCCGTTGGCTGTCCGTTCATACCTCGGTGCCAGCTGCCTAGCAGAAGAACACTATTTTAGGTCATAGAGTCTTTGCCTCATGCGGAGACAGCATGTCCACTTTAGGTTCTGTCTGTAAAGTGCTTTGAAGGTCAAGAGCTCAGGAAGGGTCGGGGAGCACAGAGCAGCTCAGTTTCTGCGGCCCACGCTGCTGCCCTGTTCCTGCGCGGTTTCTACCCATGATGCCTTCCCGTGGCAGTGGCCCCAACTCCAGACAGCAGTGTAGAGAGAAATACTTGCAGCCCCTCTGACCATTTGTCTTAGGTGTTAAAGAAATGCCACCCCCCTACCGTTGCCAAAACAAGAGTTGATTGCCCTTTTTTTTTTCTTTCTTAAAATGCCCTGTAACTCGAAAAGGCTGAACGTTAACATTTCCAACATGGCAGGTGAGTGGCTCTGAGAGTGTCAGATGTGCTTTGGCTAAGCTTAAAGATGGTTAGGTGGGATGAACCAGGCAGCACGGCTAGGCAGTGCCTCCTTGAGCACATGCAGGGGAGAAGGCTGCTGCACTTGGGGGACAGCGGCTCCTGGTGGGGGACAGTCCCTGCACTGTCTTCCCTGGAGGAGCACAGATCCCCTGAGCCTGATTGTCTCCTCACAGCTGCGCCTCCAGAAGGCACCAATGGGTGTATGCATCTTTGCCTCCTCTCTTCTTTCTCTCTCTCTCAACCTAAAAAGGGTTCTTGCCTCCACTTCTTCATCCCAAAAGTAACAGACTTCTTAGTCCACACATGACTGTTGGGCCTTTCTGCCATGCTTTCTGACTCCTTAGTGACTTCACTGCCTTTAGAAGGAAGTTTGTGTGGCAGAAACAGTCTCTCTGGTGTTCAGATAGGAAAACAGCGCTCACAAAATGGGGGCCACTCGAATAGGTTACAGTGCTTGTCAGAGTCAGATTGGAATTGGAAAAACCGCTCACCTCATTTGCCAGTCTCCTCCCACTCTACTGCCAAGCTCTTTACCTCCTAGGTAAAGGGTGAGGAAATTCAGAGCCTCTTCTGTCCATCTTTTCCACCTGCCCTGATCTGAGACACAGAGCATCAGAAGGCAGCATAGGATAACAGAACTTCTGGCAGGATCCTTCGTAGGACTAGTCCTTCCTGTCCATTCCCTCATACACATGTCCCCTCTTCTTGGTACGGTGGTTTACCTCAAGGGACCCTGTGGCTTTACATATGTGGATGGAATAGCCCTGAGGATGGGTAGGGCAGTCAGGGTGGCCCTCCGGCTCCTGGAGCTCCCTTTGCCTTTCTTGTTGCCAGCCAAGGGGACCATATCTAGTCATTCTAGCCACCCACAAAATCTAACTGTGGTCAAAGGCATTGACAGAATGGTTGACTGAGATGCTCCCTCTCACTTGCGCCCCAGAAGTTTTCCAGTCTGCCCCAAGTCTGGACTATCTTGGGCTTCCTCTTGTTGCTTTTTCTTGGGGCCTCTAAAGTTTAGGGTCCTAAAACAGCCTCCTGTGTATTCAGCGGATCCCTCACACTTTAATTCCACACTCCCAGATGTTGTTGTTCAGCACATTTAATACCAGATGTCGTGCTTGATTCAGAAATGAACAGAGAGATCCCCGAGCCAGTAAAACATTTCTTCCCCTCCCCCCAAAGTTTCTTCCTTTTCACAGGCAAAGGAGTCAACTTTCTCTCCCCAAAGAAAGGATAGTGGAGGAGAAGTCTTTAATGTTGGTGGAAAGGAAGAGGGCATCTCTGAACCCTTCTAACTTTCTTCAACATTCTCTAAGGCAGGAGTTGGCAAGCTATCTTTAAGGGTCACAGAATACATATTCTAGGCTTTCTGGGTCATACGGTTTCTTTTGCAACTCCTTCGCTCTGCCATTGCGGTGTGAAAGCCGTGATAATACACCAACAATGAGAATGGCTATGTTCCAATAAAACTTTACTTATAAAAAGAGGCAGTGGGTGGGTTTGGTCTGTAGGTTGGAGTTTGGCAACCCCTGCTCTGGACCAATGGGCAGAAGATCACAGAACCAGAAGGTTTTTAAGACCCGGTGTAAGAGTTTCCCTCATGTCATAAGAAGCAGTGAGGTTTGTGGAAGTGAAATATTTGCTCACGGTGATATCAGGTGTTAGAGCCCAGATGCAATAAATGAAATGGGAAAGGGGGTCAAGGAGCTCCCTGAGAACCAACTAGTTGGTTGGCATCGCATGATGCTTTTTTTTTAAACATAGAATTTCAAACATCTGTTCGAAATAACGTTTTCTAAAATAGAGACGATAGTATGGTGAACCCCAAGTACTTAATCCCCTGTTTGACCAGTGAACAGCTCATGGCCAGTCTTGATTTGTGTCTGTCCCTCTACTTTGGCCCCTTTAGGAGCAGATCCAAGAAATCAGAGCATTCCGACCTTAGCCTAAGTGGCTATGGTTGTACTGAGGGCTTGCTGCAGCACCATGATGGGCCCAGGCCCCGTGTCTGGGGGGTGAGGGGATGTCTTTCTGTCTAGGCTTTTGTGTCAGCTTTCAGACACCACCATTTTCAAAATTTGGCCTCAGCCCCTAATGCCATTATCAGGCTTGGTAAACTTCTAGATTCTTTTGAGGGAATTTGGGCTGCTAACAGTCCTTGAAAACTACCCTGAAGCTGGGTGGATGCCTCGGCTTTTGGCTAATTAGAATGACCCTTGGCCAAAGTCAAAGCCATGTGGAATCATATTCTTCCCCAAGGGTCTCGCCATCCCAATGTGGATGATCTGGATAGAGGCATTTGATACAGATGGTGGTGTCCCCTTGTGAGGTCAGATCACTGCTGCCAAGGTCACCTTCCCTTTCGCCCCTTTCCTGCTAAAAGCCCACTGAGGAGGGAATAGAGGAGTGGGAGTTGAAGCTGCCCCATCCTGCCCCAGGTCTGTTGTTCCGGACCTCAGTGGAGAATTCTAGAGAATTCTCTAGAATGCACTCTGCAGCACTCTCCTGCCTTCCAGACATCCCCATTTTATCCTGACCACAGCCATACCAAATGAGTAAATCAAATATGTCATTTTCCCAACTGATGAAATTGCCCAAGGTTCACAGCTGGCAAGTGACAGAGCTTGGACTAGACCCAAGTATTAGGACTCATAGCCTATGTTCTTGCCATAAGCCAACAGTTCTCAGAGCGAGGTCCCAGACCAGCAATCTCATTATCATCTGGAAACTTGTTAAAAATGCAGATTCCTGGGCTCCACTCCAGACCTAATGAATAAGAAACTTTGGGGGTGACTCCCAGCAATATTTGAACAAGCTCTCCAGGAGTCTTCAGAGTCAGATCTAGAATTATAAAACAAACACACAAACAAAACCCTCCCTCCCAGCATATCCCCAGCTGCACTGCCAACCTCTAACCAAGCCCCTTGTCACTGCCCCAACATGCAGACTCAGTGTGATTCCCAGCTGAGCCAAGTTTCTGTTCCTCAGTGCTATATACCAGGCAGAAGGGGAAGGAGCCTGGCTAGAACCCAGACATAGTAGTTTGGAAATAGCATCCAATTTGGCTTTCAAACAAGTAAGGAACAGCAGCTTCAGACTCACATTGCTGGACCAGCTCAGTTCTTGGGCACGTTATCCAAGTCTGGTATTTTTCACCTTTGACTTCAGCCCCGGAATTTAAAATGGTTTGCTTATGTTTAGGAGACCTTACCTGCCCCAAATCTGGATTCTTCTTCAGGTTTATTTTGTAAGCCTTTAAATGAGATGGGGGTGCCCTGGTTTAGCCGTTATCCTCCCTCTTTGGTCTGGAGTGCAAGCCAATTTGCCAGGGCATGTGAGAGGTATTTATGAGCAATGGGTGGGACCTAGAGGGAACCTGGAGTTCATCTCCATGGACGTAGGTTGATGGAGCTAAGGCCTGAAATTTTCCCAGAAAGTCCCCTTCCGTCTTCCTGCCCCCGATTCAGACGACGAGTCTGTGGGTTTGGCTTTGACGGGGCAGTGAATTCAGCTGGGGGCCAGCCATCCCAGGCTGCCCACCAGGTGACAAGCCCGGACGTGGGAGGCCCCGGCTGAGAGAGAGGGGAACTGGACGCCTGGACAACGTCGGCTCGCCCCGGTCCCTGGTCCTCCCGGCCGCCAGGGGGCGCGCGGGTGGCTGCTCCCGCCGTGTCCCTGCCGGGCTCCCGGCCCGCGGGGCCTGGCGGGAGCGCGATGGCGGCCGCCAGGAGGCTCATGGCGCTGGCTGCCGGCGTCTCCCCACGCCTGCAACTCCCGGGCCACCGCGCCACCGGGCGACAGGGACGCTCGCGCGGCCTCTCGTCAGGCTGCGCCTACCCCGATCACACGAAGGAGGCCGCCGAGGCCGAGGCAGGGGTGGCCCCTAGCGGCCCCGGGGAAGGCGACGGAAGCATGGTGAACGGTGAGGGTCGGGCGGCCGGGCCGCGACGCCCTTGGCTGCCGGGGCTGGCAGAGCTGGGGGCGCGGGCCGGAGTCGGGCCCGGCGGGCCGGGGCCCCTCTCTGCTAGTGGCCGAGACCGCCGGCCGCCGGCGGGCCGCAGCGCTGCTGTTGTAAAGCTCAGTGTGGCACAGGCCCAAATGGACCCCGGGTGCGGAGGTTCGGGGACAGGAGCGCCTGCACCAGGCAAGAATAGGTGAGAGGCGCGTGAGAGGACCTGAGAGCGTGGGTGAAAACAGGAAAACATCTACCTGCCGCCTTAATGAGTGGTCAGGGCTTAGGGCATCAAGGGTAAGCACATCCTCAGCAGTGTGGTAAAGAGCCCAAAATACACTTGGTACTTCAGGATTTGAGGTAGAGACAGAATGATTCCCAGCGTTGTGACTTCCTGAATAGCGCAGGGAATGAGACTGACCAGAGCATCCCTGCCTGTCAACGGTGGATAGAGAGCCAACCTCCTCCTGCCCTGTAGAGCTAGAGGTGGGACCAGAGCACATCTATTGTTGTGCCTGGGGGTCTAGTGGACTCCTTAACTTTAGGTCCCTCTGTGGGAAGCCCTTGAGTCTACTTAAATACCAGTCTTAACTGCTTGAATCAGTTGCTTTATAATTTTTTTAAATTATTTAAGATTCTATTTATTTATTTGACAAAGAGAGATCACAAATATGCAGAGAGGCAAGCAGAGAGGGGGGGGAACCAGGCTTTACGCTGAGCAGAGAGCCCAATGTGGGGCTCTATCCTGGACCCTGAGATCATGACCTGAGCCGAAGGCAGAGGTTTAACCCACTGAGCCACCCAGGTGCCCCGCTTTATAAATTCTTTAGAGGGAAACAGTCAGGCAGAATTCTCCTTCTTGGCCTGTTGACAGTCATCTGCTCCAGGGAAACAGTCTCAACCCAGGATTAGGGTTACATCAGAACTCCTGGGGGGAGCTTCGTCAAAATACAGAGGCTTCCCCAACATGACCACCATTCTCAAGTGTCCGATGAGGGTCAGGGTGGCCATTGTGGTGAAAGATCTCCCTGGTTGATGTATGACTGATGTGGGCAGGGGCACATGTAAAAAGTTTCTCTTTTTGGAGCTGGTTTTTTTTTTTATTTGTTTGTGGGTGTTTGTTTTTGTTTTTGTTTGAGCTGGTTTAAAGCCGAATATAACAGCAGAGACTACGGGTGGTGAATGAAAAGGTTTCTCCATCTCCTCTGCCAGTCTCTGACCCTGCATCTCTTGAAGCGCCACTTTGGTACTTTGGGCTCTTACTTCTGTTTTTAGCTGCTCCCGCCAGGCTTCTTCACGGCCTGGCTGAGCCTTGTGTCTGGCACAAGCTGCCTCTGGTTGGACATCTCACCCATTTGTACTCTGGGATTGATCCAAAGTACAAGTGAAAAAAAGTGAGTTGCTTCTCAGTGTATCTGATGTATCCCGTTTCCATTTGACTCCAGCAAACTTGGGGGAGAAATAGCTTATGCATGTCTCAGCTGTGGAGATCCTTGATCTATGTTCCTTCGTATAATCTGGCTCTAAGTGGCCTTTTGCAGGATGCTAAAGGGCCTGGTATTCAGACTTCGGGACTAACCCTCCCTTTTGTGTATTGTTTGTTTTAGGAGGGGCCTTGCATTGTCTTGATCTCCAGTTTGTGTGTGTGGTGGAGTTTTGTTTTGTTTTTTGTTCAGCACCTTCTTTCAGACAAGGCGGGTTACCGCCTAG